>JASUUG010000054.1:0-45806 GCA_030449905.1 Luvunga scandens
GGTTTTGATGGTTTGAGAATATATTCAATTTTCCGTTACAAATAATTTTACTGAGTTAACATTATGTTGCCATTTCTTTATGAACCATTTATTACGTGGTTAGTTCCGTTCAATTTCCCGGCGACACAAAATCATTATTTTGTGACTTCCAATCATGATTAATTAACGATGTGACAAAAACAATTCAGTTTCAAGTCATGTTGTTTTATTATTATTATTATTTTCTATTTTGCTGAATCTATTGGTATAGTTGGATGC
The DNA here is from genome assembly GCA_030449905.1 of Luvunga scandens. Taxonomy (NCBI): domain Eukaryota; kingdom Viridiplantae; phylum Streptophyta; class Magnoliopsida; order Sapindales; family Rutaceae; genus Luvunga; species Luvunga scandens. The sequence continues at coordinate 259 of JASUUG010000054.1, forward strand.
CGATAATAAGACTATGTCCTATAGTGATAGGTTAAGTTGACCATATACTGTACTGTTTTCATATTGTATCTGTTCATTTATGTCCCATTATGTCCCATTGATGTGAAATTTCCTTTCAAGGTTGGGGGATTATTATTTTATCACCAGCAACCTGCTTCAAGTTTAAAATTCAGTAAATGTGGGTGTTAATTTGCAGCAGACCGGTCACTCATTTTTAGGGTAATGATATTTTAATGTCAATCATGTTGCGTGTTTTTTTAAATATCCTGTCAATGTGAGATACTGATCTTTGTGCAGGATATTGATATGTTATGTCTCTAACACGTTGCATGTGTCTTCGATACATTCTATCATGGGATATTTACATCTGCATGTGTTTTCAATATTTTGTCATACCATGCTGCGTGCATTTTTCAATTTTCTGTCGTTCGATGTGAGATATTGATGTACAGGGCGGTCTATATTTTTCGCAACACCCTCGTCGCATGAAGACCGATCCTTTTATAAAGGCTGCTGGTCTAAATCAACTGAAAAATTACGCAAGTTCGATATTTTCTAAGAATATATCGGGACCGACGTGAATCCGACCCATACATTAATATTGTCGCAAATCTTAAATTCTGACTCGATGCAATAATGGCATAATGCTAAAGCTTCATTAGTCGTTTAGTTATTGCATCTACTATTATAATTGATCACATATATAGTTTTAGTTATACCCCCACCTTAGATATATAATACAAAAAATACCCAATGGTAGGAAGTAGTAAAAGAAAAAAATGTCTAGCAACAGAAGACAGGCATGCCCATCCCTAAAAACAAAACCCAGAAATGACAGAGTCAACCTTCCTTATAAAAAAATACCTGAAAGCCAATAAAGCGCTGTAATTTATTTCTTAGTCAGAATAAGATATGACCGATACAGTTTGGCTCGCCCTATGAGATTATTAAAAATAACTCCTAAAATTTTCCGTCAGAGACAGAGACACGAGGTGCTCGTCAACTACGTGAACGTGCGTACAATCATCTGACCACAGAAACCAGATACAGTGCCAAAAGAAAAAATTGACGGGCGGGAAGAATAGTGAAAGATATCGTGTTATACTTTTAATTTTAGGATTGTTATAGTTTTACTGCTTTAAAGTATAAAATATGGAATAATTACAAGTAATATCGTTCTTATAATTTTTTATTATAACTTTACAAATTCTTTCATTTTTGTTAAAACCATTAATTAATAAGTTGGTTGACTAAGTAAAAATTAATTTTTACTCTTTATAAAAAATACATAAAAATGTATTAAACAGTGAACCAAAAAAAGAATTATTGTGTTATGGCTTTAAATTATTAAATAATAGCTCTATTCATGAATATACGGATAACCCTCAATTTATTATAACAATAAAAGTAATGAATTGATAAAAATGCCATGGATATTTTTTTAATAAACTACCTAATCTATTCTTAAAAAAAAAGTTTAAAACATAGAATCAGCTCTTTTTTCATATTTAGGTTTTTTATAAAAGTGTGCTTTTAACAAAAAAATCCAATCAATTCACATTTTTGTAGTTATAATAAGTTTAGAGTTACTCATAAATTAAGATTAAAACTATTATTTAACAGTTTAAGGGCATAATAGAATGGGACCGAGGCTAGAGGACTCTCTATCGTCCCCATCGTCTAACAACCGATCATGCAATTAGAGCTACGAATAGTTTGATTGTTCTTGGGCATTTATGTCTATTATTTAGATACCTCTATTTTTGTATTTTACGATAAATGGTAAAATTGGTGTTTTAATATTCAACTAATGGTTCTAATGAAAAGTAGTAAACTAAAGGTTTTACAAGTTATACTAGTAAAATAATAAGGAACAATATTTCTTGTAATCATTTGATATTTTACAATTCTTGAAGTAGTGACACGATAATAACCCTAATTTTTATGGCAAGAAATTAAGGAAAAGCCTAATTGCATCTAGATACTTAAGCTTTTAAATTTTCTCCAATAAGAACTTAGTTTGCATGCTCCCTTACCAAATAGGTCCTTATTTGAATATTTGAATTTTCCATTGAATTGAACCATGGACCGTGGTGGAGCTGTATAGTAGTATCTCATTTGCTCATATTGGTTTTTCTATCTTATCTATTTATGTGTAGCTCATTCCTAACTTATCATCAGCTTCTTATATTCTATGTATTTTTTATTTTTCATGCAATCGTGCTTTCATGAAATTAGAAAGAGGTTTTTAATGATTTTACGGCAAATTTAAGTCTTGATCGTACATGAATTATCTTAGTGAGATTCACCGCCTTAATCTATTATTCTTTTTTGATAGTTAAAAGTATGTGATAATCTTTTATCGAGAAAATTTAATGAATTTTTTAAACTTTGTTACTTTATTTTTCTGCTTTAATTTTATAATGATTTTAAGGAGTAAAAGCTTATTATCTCTCCTTCATGTCTAAGGTGTCTAAAAAAACAAAAATAAATAAAATTTAGGTTAGTGCTTAATATATATACATAAGCTATATTTTTGTTAAGAAAAAATGAAGAAATCAGGGGATCCAAAATTTATTATCCCAATAAGCAAAAAAAAAAAACCCTAGCTAGGTGACTCGTTTTGCTGCAGGTAAGAAAGAGAAAAGCAGAAGAATCGAAATAAGGCAACAAAGCCACGTGAAAATGGAAATAACTTGCTGTACCAAAACATTTAATTTCCGTCTCTCTCTAATTCTCGTTCGTTTATTTCCTTTCATGTGCTAATGCATGGCGCTCAGAAGCCTGCAAAATTTTTGCAGAGAAATTAGAGAAAGTGAAAGGTGTTAACTTGTACGTGGAGTGTTTTCGTGGATTTTGCAGCTTTGTTTCCGAAAACAACAATGCCAAGCCAACCGCCAACTCATTACTGGTTGAATAATTCAATAGTCAACACTCAAATAGTGTAGAGATATTGGCACCTATTTGGTTCTTGGATTCAGTGTGTGGTGTGTTTTACAATATTTTTTTTTTTACATACAAAGAAGTGTGTGCCAAATCATACGTGTGAAAGAAAATTAGGGCTAATGAGACCAACCAATTGATGATTGGCTACCCGTGTCGGCGAAGTACTCAGGGCAGAGACAACAGAGAGTCTTGGGTATTTTTCAAGTATTGCACCGTGGGTTCTTGAGTTCTTGTCAGGTCCGTTTGGTTATTATGGTCAGTGTAAAATTAAATTTGAGGATCGAGAGACTTTTGGATACTTTCGAAGTATTTTATTCAGCTCGTATATCGAATTCTTGTCATGTATGTATTTACATTCCATAATTTAAAATTTAAAAATACGCACATGTTATAAATTTACTAGAAGAGGAGCTAGCGGGGCATTGAGTACCCTTTTTTTTTTTTTTTAATAAAAGATAAAAAAAAAATTTATTTTGTTTAAAGATCGTTAAAACATAAAGATATATAGGTGACGATTTAGTTTAGCGATAATTTTTTTTTCTCCAAATGGTACAAAAAATTTTGTAATTCAAGAATCCCGTTCATATGAGTTAAGAATTGAAGAATCCCGTACATATGACTATTGTTCATTATAGAGCAAGTAAAAAGTTGCATCATCCCGTCGATCAAAATTGAATATTTGTAAACTAGCTAGAATTAAACATTTTGAGTTGTGTCCCCCCCCCAAAAAAAAGAAATTAAAATTGACAATATTGTTGCGAGGCAGCAGAAAGACGACATGCAGAATGTTAGGAAGAGATGTGCACGTGCATCTATCTGCAGTGCCCAACACTTGTCTGCCCGGTTGAGTCCGGTTTCGTATATTGATTTATTTCAGTGAAAGTGAAATTATAAGAACGCATATGGACCACAGATATTTATGGGGAAATTGAGCTGAAGTGTGTGCCAACCGCCAAAGCTTCAGTGCTTTCAGATGCTTGATTGGGTAAATCAGTTGGCAGAGAACTCATTGTTTTGAGACTTCAAGGGCCATTAAAGGCACCTGGTTGCAGGATCTACAGTGCTTGGAATAGCGTGGTGGGGGCAGATGAGACAACAAAGAACAACCCTCAATGATTTTCTATAATTTGAATAATCGTCATGCATATAATTATTTTTTTACGAAGTAAAAAATTTAGTGAATAATGATTTTGTGGATAACATGGTTAATAACTTGCTTTTTTAAGTATATATGGGGATGCAACATGTGGGGGCCGATATAAATTCCCGCTGAATTAAACACACACTTCCTTTGATTCAACCTTATAATCTTGCTTCTTGAATCGAGCCTTTGCACTCTGCTGCCACTTAATGTGCACCCAATGATTTTTTTTTAGTGTTGATGTAGTAGTTTATTCGTTTGCGGCGATTGAAATATATTTGTTTGTGCATCGTTGAACCTTAAACGCCGCGGCGCCTAGAACACCAACGTTGAGATGGCCGAGTTGGTCTAAGGCGCCAGATTAAGGTTCTGGTCCGAAAGGGCGTGGGTTCAAATCCCACTCTCAACAAAATACTTTTGGTCAGGGTTTGTTAAAGTCAAACCAGAAATATACTTTTTTGGTTCCCGCAATTTTGCTTCTGTTTTTTTTCACAATTTTATATTCGTTATAAATAAATGTAAGGAGTGGGATAAATATGTATAAAACGGTTTATTTCAACTAATTTTCTTAAAGTATTTTTAGACTTTCAGGTTGGGCCCGAGCTTTATATTTATAAAACATGCTTGCTTGGGGTTAGGATAAGCTTGACCTGAAATACTAAGGCTCAGGTCAGGCGGGCTTTCTCTGCCATTTCTAAACAATCTCAAAATAATAATTTGATTATTTTTTTTTCTCTTACTGTTTAATTTTGACATCCCAATTTGCAAATTTCTTGCTCAACTAAATTAAATCCCTAGTTATTTTTTTTTCCAAAAATTTGAAAATTCTTGTAATTTTTTTTAAAGCATCACATAATTAAAATTTAAATCCCTATTTATGTACTTGAGCTCAAATTTCTTGATCAATCGAATAAAAAAAATATCAGTTGAACTAACTAGCACTCCTTCTCAAAAAAAAACTAACACTCACTAATTTATGTGAATACGTAGTTATATGTTTAGCACCTATGAAAAAAAGATATTACAAAACGAACATAATTTTGCTGGAGATGTGATAAATATTGATTCTTACCTAATTGAAATGTAACTTTGACGAGAATTTATCTACAAAAATATATTACAAAAAAAGAGGTTGCTGGCTAAAATATTCTACCCTAACAAATATCTTATAAGATATGGTGTTTTATATTTAGAGTCCTTCTCTCCCACAGGAACATTTCCACAAGTTTTGATATGGATTTGGGGTTTCACAACTATGTGAAAGGCTTTTACAACATTATGAAATGATTATCTTTGTACTATTGTGAAACTCTAAATTTACATGAGAATTCATGTGAATGTTTACACAGAGAATTTTTATTTATATCTACTTTTCATTTTCTTTTTCCATTTTTAAGTTTTTACACGAAACTAATTATTTTTGGCATTTAAAATTCTACTTTCCAATTATTGGGTATTTAACATTTGTATTCAAAACTGATTAATTTTTGGAATTTTAAATGTTTTATTCAAAAAACTGAATATTTTGGGCATTTTTAAATTTTCATTCAGGACTTAAGTGATGTGGTGGAATATAATTCTTACAAAAGCAATAACTAATAACTGATCCTCGCGCCAAACCCAACAAACCTTATCTGCTCTTTTTTTCTACGTTCATTCATCCTTCAAAAGATGGCTTATTATGCTGCATTAACTTCATTTCCATATCAATCTCCAAAACGCCTTCGCTTCTCAAGAAACAGAGCATCATCTTCATCTTCTGCTGCTACTGGTAGATTTGATATCAAAACCCTCGAATCAGCCATTGCCAAGGTTCTAATTCTTTTAAGGGTTCTCACTTTTTTTTTTTTTTTAATTTTTGTTAATCATTAACAAAATTGAATTGAAAACTTGAAATGAATTTCAGTTTTTCTAGGAGCATGTAATGCAATGTTATGTATATGAATTTGGGTTGGTGGGTTGTGTTTAGTATATCAATCTAAAAGTACCCTGAAGCAGGATTTTTCATTTTAAAAGTAATTTGTAACGATTGTTTTGAAATTAGCAAAAATGTAAGATCTAAATGACTTTATGCATCACATTAACGTTCAAATTTATAACATATTTGATTGGTTAACTTTCTGCTTGACTGTAATTGTAATGAGTCAAAAGCTCAAAACCATGCGTATTGGAATGGATAGATTGTTGTTTTTTGCTATTTCGAGTGGCATATTAGAAATTTGATGGATACGTATTTGCTCCAGAAAGATAGTGATGCAGTTAAAGAGGCGCTTGATCAGCTAAGAGAAGTGGGTTGGGCGAAGAGATGGAGTTCTCAGCCCTACGTCTCACGCCGTACGGTCAGTCAGTCTCCATTATAAGCGTTGAAGTTCTGGGAATGTGCCACTCAAAACATTAGCCAAATCTACAATCCTATGCATGCATGTACATGAATATTTGTTCGCTGCTTTGAAATCTTAGTTATAAGTACATGTGACCATGTGTTTGGATAATATGTAGTTTTGAATCAAATTTTGTGAATCAGACGACTCTTCGGGAGCTGACATCACTCGGAATAAAAAACGCCGAGAACCTTGCCATCCCAAGTGTCAGAAATGATGTGAGTCTATAACACTAGCATTATACTTTTATGGAATGACTAGGATTTATTCAAAATTTATATGTAAATTTGGTACGAATCTCATTTTTATTGCTGTTATTACATAAGTTCCAATATGTTTGATGCCTTTCAGTAATACAGGCAGCTTTTCTTTTCACAGTCGTCGGGACAACAGGGCTTTTGGGTGTTCTTGCTGGCCAGCTTCCTGGGGTAGCTCTAATTACTCTCCTCTGTTGTATTAAGTTAAAGCAGCAGCATTCCTTTTGTTTATTTGAAACTGAAATTTCTTCTTCCAGACCAATCATTTTTGTTTTCAATTTTCATCAGATGTAAATGTCTGAATTTCTGCCTCAATATACATTTCGTACGCAAATTTGACAGAGAGAATTATGTGAACCAGAAGAGGAAACTGGTTTCGCAGATGTAATGTATCAGGAAAAGTTGTTGCATGTACATAACTCATCACAAGTTCTTCTCCATGAATCTCATCATGTAACAGTTAAATGTATATGACTAAGGATGCATAAGATTATTTCTTTTCTTCTTGTTTAGTTATGAATATTCCTTGAGTAGAAATGAAACTTTGGGTTCTCATGATAAATTAGTTTAGACAGATGCAGGCTACATGACTAACCTGTACGCAAAAGCTGCAATTTATCATCCCTCTTCCCGATATTTCCAGTTTCCCATTTGTTGCTGATACCTGTAACCAGGTGACATATTCCAATAGAATATTTAGCCAATGAGCTTATATTCTTGTAGCTTCATCTAATGAGCTTGTCATTTTTTTTCTCTTAATTCGGTTGACTTATTCTCCAGTGTTCATCACCTGACATGTTGCAATTACAAATTAAGCAATTTCTTTTATGCTTTATCCTTTGTATAGGACTGGGGCTTCTTTATGCCATACTTAATTGGTAGCATTTCTTTGGTGGTCTTAGCTATCGGAAGCATTTCTCCCGGGTAAGATAAAAAAGCATATTTTTATATCCAAGAGTCTTCTATCTTTAATCTTTTATGTATCTAAGCTCTCAAGATTATAGTTTAAAGCTGTAAAATGAGTGTTAATAGAGTCTCAACTCTCAATGGAGGGTTGCAGTTGTAAATCATGCACTCCCTTTGCTCTCACAGGCTTCTTCAAGCTGCTATCCAAGGATTTTCTTCATTTTTTCCCGATTATCAGGAGAGGGTTGCGAGACACGAAGCAGCTCATTTCTTACGTAATCTCGCTAATATGCATTATATCCTGTCAACATAACATGGTTAATTTGGTTGCTTTCTAATTAGAAATTGTTTTCATCCTATTATAGTTGCGTATTTGCTTGGTCTGCCTATTCTCGGATATTCGCTGGATATCGGGAAAGAGAACGTCAATCTTATTGATGAAAGGCTGGAAAAGTTGATATACAGTGGGCAGCTTGATGCAAAGGAACTTGACAGGTACCCATTCGAAAATTTCTTTTCTAAGGAGACCTAACAAATTTTTTCTTCTGAAACTTTGATAACAGTTTCTACTCAATATCTTAAATTAACCTACTTGACCTAATAGTTAAAGATAGGTATGGTATACAATCACTTCAATTTTAAGAACACTGGTGATATTAACCTCATGCAATTTTACTCAGGCTGGCGGTTGTGGCAATGGCTGGTCTAGCTGCAGAGGGTCTGCAATATGATAAAGTGGTCGGGCAGTCTGCCGATCTTTTCAGTCTTCAGGTTTATAATCCTTCACCTATGATTGAGTTTTTATCAGATATTACTTGACATACACCCACAAACCATTGATGTTTTTACTCGTCTCTTATCTCTGTTGCCAGAGATTTATCAATAGGAGCAAACCACCGCTTAGCAAAGACCAGCAACAAAATCTTACAAGATGGGCAGTAAGTTCCTCAACTTGACAACTTATATGTGTAGCTTGTTCTTATGCTGTAATATCACTTTAAACTTACAATTAAGAAACATGTCAGTAAATATGAGTCATAATAGAATGCTGATACTGGGAATGCGGTGCAGGTTTTGTTTGCTGCAACACTTATAAAAAATAACAAGGCGATTCATGAAGCCCTAATGGCAGCTATGTCGGAGAAGGCAACTATAGTAGAGTGCATCGAAGCAATTGAGAATGCTGCATAGCTCCACAAATAGAACCTTCAGGGAGTTTTACTTATTTGTTTGTTTGTTTACTTAGGTCAAGTTTCTGAAATTATTTGTTTGTTTGTTTACGTAGTTTAAGTTTCTGAAATTAGAAGGCTATCTTATGTCTGTTGACGTATTTGAGCTTCATGCCCTTCCACACGATTTTGAAAACCAAATGATTAAGGATCAGAACCATTACCCATCTTAGTGACCAATTAATGATGAGAAACAAGCATAATTATGTATGAACAAATAATTGGAGGATTTAATAAACACGAACAACACTTTTATTTTTATTCAATTTGAGATTTAAGTGAAAAATTGTTCTGTGTCAGACAAGCTGATTATTATTTTATACAAGGGACATTGCAGTACAGAAGCTTATACATACAATAATTCACAAGGGTAATCCATTGCGTTGTGCTTACCTGAATCTAACAAAAAATCGCAGCATCCTCACAGGCGCCCATACGTTGAAACCAAATCTCTTAGTTTTGTTGCTTCGGTCTCCAGGCTATCAAAACTTGTGGAACTAGGAATCCTCCAACTCCAGTTTCCGAACTGTATTAAGAAAAGCAACACAGAAGCAGAGAATTGAATATTAGCAACATTGCCTTCATTCTCTAGAATTATTACTCATTAGCTTTTCTATTATGTACATGGGAGAATTGAACAAAGTATTGAGCAGAATCAGAGATAAATGATTATGACCTAAGAGGCATTTTTTTATTTTGGCGCACAAAAGCTAGTTTTGCCCCTTGGCACAACCAATCACCCACTTATTCTACATCTGTGTAAGCATTTTACCTGAGTAGCGGGAATGTTCATCCGGGCAGAACCCCCAAGCCGAAGTATATCTTGCATAGGTACGACTGCAGTTCGGGCCACTGAAGATACAGCAGCTTGGATGAGTTCCCAGGAGATATTGTCTTCTTCAGATATAGAAAGATACTTCACTACCTGTGAAAACAATGGCCTTGTAATACTGCAGAGCATAATGTTCAACTGTGCAATGCATCTGAGATATGAAAGATTCACAGGCAAGGCAAATACTCACATTGGACTTTTCTTCGTTCTTCAAAGTGTCCCACCAACCTCGGATCTATGATATGACAAGATAATTATTAGAAGATAATTATTAGCTAGCAATGTTTAATTATCTAAATAAGATAATTTTCAGTCAAAATAAATAAACATCTCAATCACTAACTGAGATACCAAAGATCAATATTATCCTTGAATATATTAAGGAAACCTAAGGGATGAAATATGATGTTTTCACCAGTGGCAAAGAATAAATGTAGTATTTATTCTTAAATGAGGAATAAAGGACCATTGTTGTGTCATTATACTGACTATCATTGTACAAAAATTGACTTTGCTCAAGATTGTGAAATGATGCTCCAAATTATCCGGTATTTTCCCTTTTTTTTTGGCGAATGAGAGAAATTTTAAAAGATGAATCAGGACTGCATAATAAAGGATCTTTACTGTGTCATTATCATGAGTTCCCGTGTACACAACTTGGTTGCGATCATGATTGTGAGGCAAATGAGGATTCTTAGCATCACTTCCAAAACCTAGATCAAGAAAAAATTCAGAATAGGATTTAAAAAATCTTACCGATGAAAATTTCAGATACTTAATGAAGATGAAAATTTGAAATGCCAATAGTACACTCAAATTAGCAAACTAGTCATTACCAAACTGGAGAACAGCCATTCCAGGTGCCCCAATAGATTTTCTGAGCAGAACAACATCTTCAGTGATAACTCCCTGCCGCATAAAAATAAGAGATATGAGAACATATCAGCAGAAGCAATCGATGAATGTGTGAACAAAATTCCTTGGGCAAAGCTACCCAATGATCACTTATTGATGGTGACAACAAGCAGAGCATTATCCATCAAGAATATACTAGTTTGGAACTTTCAGACACAACAAACGAGAAAACAGGGGAAAAAGTAATGAGGGGCAGATGGTAGGCATCCAACCAAATATATCATTATGGAAACAACCATAGAATTGACATGAGATCTGTGTTCCACAATTCCAGATTTATATTGATTGTTGGTATCATATCATATAAAACATACCAAATCTTCTGCAATTATATTGATGTTTCCAACTGATCTGAAGATGGCATCGAACAAGGATTTCCCAGGTCCCACCTACTGTCATCAAAATAATATAGATTGATTATGTGATAATTCAAGAAACTTGTGATTTGAGTACAAGTCAATAATTCGATAATACTAACCTTCCATCGTCCATCCATTGCAACCTTTGCCTCTGCATATTTTGTAATTTATTACTGCAATATACATGTACGGCAAAGGTAAAGTAATATGCCTAGTTGAAAACTATCTCACCAGATGGAACAGCCCAAAAGCCAGCAAATCCTCTAAAGTGATCAATCCTGAATTCATCATACAAATCTCGTGCCCGTTGAATGCGGTGAATCCACCAAGAAAATCCATCTTTCTCCATGGCTTTCCAATCATACAGAGGGCTTTTAAGTTAAACAATGAACTTAATCAGTCAGCTGGCAAATATTACAACAACATCAGAGCAACTTACGAACCAATTGTAGACATAACATGGTCGACATAACATTATTAACGTATCACATGTTTTTCCATCTCCCATATCTGGCAGAATTCAGTGCCCTCAGCAGCAAATTTTGCATGTACATACTAGAACTGTTAGTTGTCAACTAACTTTCCCCAAGCATTTCAGTGCTTAATGGGAATAATAAACACAGAAATAATGATGATAAGAGCAATTAAAAAAACTACCAGCCACAAACCATTAAAAAGAGACAGTGGAAATGAAATGCAAACAGAGAGAAATGTGGATGCAAATGTCTTGTACACCAGTGACAATTTTTGTGACACTAACGCAATTATTTTCTTTCGAGCAATAATATGATTCTCCACTGGAACACAGCATGTCAAGAAATTGAGAAAATGAAAGGATAATTTTTATTCTCAGAATGTGATCAAGAGATCTATGAAAAATTATTTAAATAACCAAATGTGTGAAAAAGAATTACTGACAAACCTGCCCCACAGTTGACCAGTTTCACTGAAAGCATCAGGAGGAACACCACTCACTTCAAGAGGAAAACCACTCCTGTTCTGCCCAACAAATATTAAAAGTTCGTAACTTGCACCAAGGACTCAATGATTTGGAAGCAGAGTTAAATATTGAACATCTCCAGTTTTAACAAACTACTCACCAGCAAAAAATGCTTTTTATTTGCCCAAACATCTGCACTATGATAGCCTACGTAAATGGGCATGTCTCCCATTATACTGATTCCCTTCATTTGTGCATAGTTGCGAACTTTTGCCATTGCCTTTGGAATAAGAATTGTTGGGCAATGAATAGATCAATCTGAACAGAACAAATAAAAGTCAGTGTTGACAATCATTAGGGATTTAGCATAAAGTACATATTTAGGAAAAATTAGTAGCCAATAAAAATGATGAAAGATTCGGACAAATATCCTTAGAAATGGAAAGAAAGAAAATCCAATACTTACAAAATCTTTTTTACTTTGGTAAATTTCTTCCAAGGCTGCAAGATGGCGATTCTTTAAGGATTCAGGCCAAAGATACCAACTAAATGTATTCAGACTATCATCTATAGCAGCAAAATAAGCTGCATCTTCAAGCCAGCCTACCAAATTGAAAGAACGATTTAAAAATAAATTCCACAATAAAAGCCTCCAGTGAGTGGAATCCACCTATCTATTATCTAAGGATAATTCTAACTGCACAGTATATTAACGGCATGTGAAAGGGATTTGAATTGGGGATTTTCAATAATGCATTGCCAGTTAGCAATTTGATGAAAAATATCCACCCAACAAGAAAAGGAAACGAAAAGAGGAAGCGATTTTTCTCACTTGATATACTGGGGCCTTTGCGGAAATTTTCAAGCTGACTTTTGAGTTCACCATCACTCTGGACGAGCCTCTCTGCAGCCTAAGGAAAGGACCAGCATAAGATATATATATATATATATATATTTTCCGCAACAACAGAAACTGAATACTTATTAAATGAGCCGCTATGCAGCTTGAAAATATAACACTCATGGGATCTTTGCAAATTTCCTTTTCCATTCTTTGATTTTCATTTCTACATCGGTTTAATGCAAGAAATAAAGTTTTTCCAAAAGCCAAGGGCAGGTAAAACTCCATGAAATCAAGGCAAAGCAAACATTTGTACATGGTAATTTGGATATATTTTGTAGAAGGAAAATTAACAAAGATATACGACAGCTTGCCGTCCATTTTAAATAAGATTCTCATGTAGTCCTTGACTCCTTATAATTGTAGATTTCCAGGTTGGGTTACTTCTGAGTTCTGGTCAGAGAGTGAATAACATGGCACAGACCCACAGACAATGGCTGTGATACCATTAATTTTATTCTCATGATTGTTTGAAAGCTGGATAGGGACCTATCACTTTATAAAACCATGATATTCTCAACAATTGACTTTAACTAAAAAGAAAATGTAAGGGAAGACTTATAACTAGCTAACCAACAGTTTTTTCATCTCGTGTAGCCATTTACTTGTGGACTGCGTCAACTGTTTTTTTTCCATAAAAGTGGAAATCCAATAAAAGTGACAGGTTTTATAATAAGAATGAACCTAGAAACAAAAGCTACTTTAAACACTTTACCTTAGCTATCAAAGGATCCTTCAAGTCAGCAACAGCTGCAAAGTTTACACGTTCTGCGTCACTGCACAAAAGACACAATAATAATAAAACACACACATAGACCAAAGAATTCGTAAATGGACTCAACATCATCATTCATTCGGATAGCAGAGTTCCTCACATTGGTTGTGGAAGTTCGTTCTGTGCTAACAAACCGTCCTTAACAAGCTCTTCAAGAGAAATCAAGAGTGTGTTACCACAATTTGCATCCTGAAAGCATTCATTAGCAAAAATCACCTTCACCAACATATAGAAAACAAGAAGAAATCTGATGAGTCACAATAAACTCAGCTACTCTATAATAATTTTCTACCCATCTTTTTCAAGTTCCCAAAGAATCATTGAATGCATCACATTTCCAAACTCAACTTTGCAATTCAGTTCTACTTTCTTAAGCATACTAAATGCAAACTTACAACATAAATTTGGTTAGAAAAAGAATAATCACCTGGCCTGAGTAGGGCGATCCCTCTTCATTGGCCTTCCTTCCCGGAGGAACAAGAGGTAGAACCTGCACAGCTTCTTCGAATAAGTTTTCACATTTTAGTAACAAACAAAATTTAATAAATAAACTTAAAACTATGAATATTTTGCAACGATCACCCCCAGAATCGCATAAGTGAGATAAAATAATAAAAATCATAATAATGATAAATTAGAAAGTGAAGCTGCAATTGGAAAAAGAAAATTATTACGAAACGGAGCGTTTTGGAAAAGTGACCTGCCAAACGGAGCAACCAGCTTGATGAAGCCAGTCAATAAACCGGAAAGCCTCGGCGCCGAAGTCTCCAATACCGTAAGGGCCACGAAACGACGTCGGATGGAGCAAAACGCCGGCTCTCCTCCGGTCCCTCGGATCCGGCTTGGGTATCCACTCCTCGTAGTCATCCGGCAAGTCTTGGCCAACGGAAGCGACTGCCGAAGCGGCGGCGTTTCCGGAGACGGACGAACACGAAGCTGAAGCGGCGCTCGTTTTGGCGGCAAAGGGGGTGCATAGGAAGAAGAGAGGTTTGAGAGTAGATGTGGCAAGGAATGAAGAAGGTTTTTCGGACCAAGACGACGAGGAAGCGAGGGATGAGAATGAGAGAGGGGCGATGGCTGCCATGAAATTTTACATAAAAGGAATGAGATTGGATTTGGATTTGGATTTCAAAAGTCAGCTTACATTGAGATTTAAGATTTGCACAGTGAGCGAGCTCTGAGCTGCGTGAGCGAGCGGGCCGTGCTGAAATTAAGCAGGGACTTGTGATTACGATGAAAGTAACCACATGTCTGGGCTATTTTCTATTTACTCGGTCGCTGACGACGCAGTGACGCTTTCCAGTACTAGTACTTTCGATTCAAGGTGTAGGATAAGGTCACCAATATCATCTCTCACTCCTTTATTTATTTTATTTTTTTTAACCCCCCACTTTTCGTTTGCTGATTTTTTAATTCCTTATTTACTTTACATAATATTTATTACTTAAATTAAATTACCTTTCGATAAATTACGCACAAGCCTTGCAAAGTTTAGTATCCTATTATCTCATCATTCTCATGTACCACCAAAAAATAGTAGTCGGGTGTATTTCATCCAATGGTGACAGAAGGGTAACCCAAAAAGAGATAAAATGATATTATTTTGCATATGAAAATAAGAATTAGAGATAAAACGATGTCACTGTTCGAGCCAAATATCAAGAATCATTAAGTAATTTTAATAATTTGATACATAGTTCTTGTAATCTATGATTCGATTTATCTTTTTATTGGTGGGTGCTACGATATTAGTATGAGGATTGATTATTACTGCTGCTTCATGTACCATTTAATAAACATTAGCATTTTGTTTTTGTCAGCGTCTATTTTAACGTTGTGTTTGTCAAGATTTAGTTTGTTTATCATTTCCAACACTTAATACCATGTCATTTACATTTTACAACACAAAATTTTTAGAATAATATTTTTTAAAAAACAGTACTTCTATCATTTGTTGTTTCCTAATAGCATATAAAAATCCCTCTTATAAATTACGATTGACTAGTTTAGAACTTAAATACAAATCTTCATTTAAAGAAAATATTTTAAGCTTTATTCCATTAATTGGTATCTAAAATTTACGAGTAACAGTCCTTGCAGTTCACTAATTGATCAATAAAATACATCATGCTTTTAATCGCCATCAATTGAAATTGAATCTACTTTGACCCTTCTTGGGGCCAAGCTTCAAGTTTCGACTCTACGAACATCAAGTATAGGACAAGATTATTAGTTCTTGCTTCTTCCGCAAGAAATATTTTAAAGGTCAACAGGCTACATTGACTTCAATCTTAGTCAAGTGTCTCTATTCCAAATCATCCTATTCTTAGCATTCATTAGTTGACAGCTAGTGATCTCGACCAAAACCAACAGATCAAAAGCTAGAAGCACCTCAGTCCTAAATATTTCCTTAAAGATGGCAATCATCATCTTCCATTTTTCATACATAAAATCACAATGTACAACATTACATTGACAAGCCAATTAATTTTACAATAGCCCAGTTGATCATATACACGCAAATAGGCTGCATTCTCATTCTTTGCACCACCGCAAACTTAAGAGGTCATAAAGTACAATAATTAAACATACGCCGTCGTAGGGTCTGCAGCTCTTGCTTACCTGCTGGAGCATAAATTTATTCCTGCCTTAATTATCAGGCAACACCCTGTGAGTGGAGCTGAACTTACCAGTATGATGCTACATAATAGCATCACTGCACTCACCACTACGTGAGCTATATCCAGCCCCATGTTTTGTAAATATAATCCTATCTGGGATCTATACATATTTAAGCTGTGGATAGCTATATCTTATGATTCAAGTCTCATCAGACCAGTCACTTAGTTCACTCTCGTAGAACAAGCCATCGACAATTTGGTCTATCAGAGAATCAATAAATGTGTTGCAACTTAAGGTAAACATACGACCTACCCTATTTCGAGCACTGGAGAACCAAGCAAAAATGGCAGCAAAAAGAATGGCTCCGAAGCACACGCCACCTGCTTTTTCTATCCATTGCATATCCATCTTTCTAAACACTGAGTTTCCAGTCACACACTCATTTGTCACAGTTACTGCAAACACAATCTGCACAAGAAAAACCAAAGAATCTGTAACGCTCTGTAGAATGCTGGGTAAATGATTTTTTATCCGACAGCAAAATCATTTTGTTGATAGAAATTTACGGATAAAGAATGTGTTTGAGAATAGGAACGGAACCAGAAATTTAAAAATCTTGTGTTCTTTATGACAACGATTCATGATTGGCGTGAACTATACAGCCTGCCTGCATTAGCCACAAAATAAAGCAAAGAGATTTTCAACAATCATACATGTCTCATGAATTTCATTTGCGGCAAATCAGAACATCTCTGCCATAATTTGTGTTTTATTCTCGCTAACTTTAAAAGTTTATTCTAAGAACTCATGCAAAAATTTTGCCAAGAGGTTTGAGGTTCCATTTGACAAAACCAAAGCAACTGTAATATGTGCACAAAAAATAACACATCATCTCTAGAAGACAAAAACAATTAGCCACAAGATAAAAATAAAAGTTCACTATAAGACAATAATTATTGTCTTATGCTATTTTGTACTAAATTTTGTACGATTTTCGATAAATATATATTATTTTTGAAATCCAAAATACTTTCATACAAGATAGGCATGACGTAGCCGGACTTCAAAATCAACGGTGCAAATGCAATTAACTTCAAAGAATTTGATCTTTCTTAGGTATTATTTATATAAACATTAGAAATTACTTTTGTTCCTAAACAAAACTGCTCAACTATTTGATATAAACTTTTAGCTTAGAGTTTAAATTTGATTTTCTTCCACAACTAAATAAATGAAACACAAAAGATTCTTCTAAATTCTTTTTTTTTTTAATTTTTTCACTCTTTCAAGCAGTTAAATCACGATGATCTTCTGATTTAGTTGACCGATCAGAAAGTCAAGTAATCCGACGATCTTACTTTTACATGCAAAAAACATAAATAAATAAATAAAAAGATATAAAGAAGAACCAACCATAGCAAGGCGACCGGAGATGATTTCGAAGTCATGACTCTTCCTGGAGCTGTCAATATACTCCGACAAAGTTTCAAAAAACGGCGACACTTCATCTCCGCGGTCCCTTTTGGTCTTGATCACCCCCGCTTTGTCCGAGCCGTACGATCTCAAAGTACACAGACGCGGCTGCAACACAATATTCCTATTATTATTATTATTCTTCCCGCTCCCGCCCTCCTCCTCATTCCCAACCTTCACTCTCCGCACTTGACCTGTCAGCTCCCTCCTTACCGCCACCCCAACCGCTTTCTGACCGGTGCCCAATCGGCAGTGAATAGCACGCGCCACCGAGGCCATCGAATTGACGCGATTTTCTTTTTCTTTTTCTTTTCTTATTATTAATTAATTTATTATTATTTGTTCGTTTTCGGATTCTCGGAATGTTTGGGCGGCTTTTGTTTGATTCTACGCGGTTGTTTAGGAATCCACGTTTGTTAACGTTTCTGGATTATTGGTGTGGGTCCCGTGGTTACGTGGCGGGATTTAGATTAGTGACGTGGCTTTTAAGTGAACAGAGAAAGGACAGGTTAGGGGGGATCGGCGGTTAGTGATTGGTTCCACCCGGCTGTCGTTTTTATTATTAAAGCGAAGTGATTCTTTTGTGGTGACGTTTGTGGACATCTCATACGGTTTTCAAATAGAATAAATAAACAAACAAAATAAAAGAGTTTATTTATTTATTTTTACTTTCTCTCTATTTTATCTAATATTGTTGACTCAAAAGTGTTTATTGATGCACTATTGCAAGTACAAATTATTCTTAAAATTTATTCGAACTTATCAACAGATCTTACTTATAAAGTTAAAAATAAAAATTAATACCCGGTGAAATTTGTAGCACAATGACAGAACTTGTCTCTAGAAAGTTGAGGGCACATGTTTGAGTCCGAACGCCATTATTAAAAATAATAATGTAATTTTTTCAGAAAATTTATTACAACACTATTTGGATCATGGCATTTTGTAGTGTTATATAAATTTATTATAGCACTACTTGCCACACCACTTCTGACATCATCCATTTCAATATTTTTAAAGTAAAGAATTAATCATTTTTTGTCCAATCTTATAGAAAGCTATATGATCAATGACATTGTAATTTAAAAAAATAAATAAATCAAAGACAAACTCAGCATATAATGAATGTTAATTGAGATTAAATAATTATCAAAATATGTAAGATGAAAAATAAAAAGAATAATTTAGCATGTGCAACGACACGCACGGTTATACCACTACTTAGCACCTTTTGACTCAAAAAGACAACTCAAAACTTTAGGCTCTGTTGGGTATGAAAAAAAAAATGAATAAATACATAAAATTTAAAAATTGAAAAAAAGTAAATGCTGTTATTGCCAAGTTCATTATAAAATTTTACAAATGTCAATTTCAACAACATTAAATCCAAGGTGATAAAAAAAATGACCCAAAAAAAAAAAAACTTGATGGGACCATTATCGACTACTTATGTCGTCGATCGGTCTGAGCTCCTCCGCCTCTGGGCACACCGGGCAGCGTTGGGCGCCTTGCAGCTTTCACCTTTGCTCCTCTTTCTAGTACTGTCACTTGCTAAAAAATAAACAACAATAATAAAAATAATAATTTAATTCTATTAAATTTTATAAAATTTTAATAAAATCGAGTGTTGTAATCGTACTGTCGGCGGCTATTCTGGCTGTAACAATATATATATATATATTCTCTTTTTTAAGAAATTAGAACAACTTACCTGCATGGAACCCAACTTGGGTCGTTCTTGCCCATCTTCATTCATTATTTCTGCAGAAGAAATAAAATGACCAAAATAACTGAAAATAAAAGAATGTAACATAAAATCGGGTTTGCATTCATTAATAATTTCCAATTACCATTAGAAGTTCTGCAACATCTGCCAGCTTCAATCATCTGGAAAAATCCCTTCTTCAGATCTCGGGCAAGTTTCTTCATTTGATCAAATATTCTTTTGTTGGATTTGAGCTGAAGTTACGAACATATCAGATTCAAATCTTCAGATCTGAAGTGCCTGCCCTGCCCAGATGTTGATAGTAGAATAGGAAAGGAAAGCTATAACGCTTTGTAGCCCATGTGATCTCAATATGATATTGTATGGAGTGGTATGCATTAATTATTATGCTATTGGAAGCAAATATATAAAAGCTAGTAACTGAATGTTAATTGCAATTTGGGATTAAAAAATTTGACACATTCGCGTAATCTATTTAAGAATAATTTATTTTGTTAGAAATTCTCAAGCAAAATGAATGTAGTCACCGTGATCATAAATTTTGATTATCAGATTTTTTTTTTGGTGTTCAAATTGGGTTTGGCCGAAGAAATATAAACAATCTTCATTTGTCTGGCCAAAAGTAATAAGGCGATATGAAGCAATGGACTAATTAGACAACAATGTCACTCCCATAACATGAATAACATCATCCGTTAAATTATTACAATAAACAAAAATCATTACTATAAACAACCTTCTATGTGGTATAAATTTATGGTAGAAAAAATAATATATAATAGATTCGTCGCTAAAGCGGACATATTACGGCAAAAAATTTTGATAATCGCCAAAAAATTAAGCGGAAAAAAAAAATATTGACACTCAAACCTTTAGTGATTAAATTTTGATAGACAGTGACAAATAATTTTCGTAGCTAAAAGTATTTTTAGCGACGATATCTATTCATTACTAAACTCTTTGATATGCTAAAAAGCTCTTTTTAGCGACGAATAAATTGCGTCGCTAAAACTCATTGATATGCCAAAAGCGTATGTTTATTTTCGCTGCAAAAAATAGTTTTATTTATGAATAAATTTCATGGCTAAAACTCTTGGGAAATTAACAAGATTAACCAAAATTTTTTTTCCAAATTCAACATTAACCCCCGTTGAAAATTCCTATCAACATTAGCCAAAAAAAATATAATTGACATTTTTACCGTTTTATGCTCACGTGTCCCTCTCCTCCGAAACCCTTCCAATTCTCTCCATCAACAACGCTTATCATCGCCGGCGGCTTTCCACTCCATCCACGGCAGCCAACAAATTAAAGGTTAGTTTTAAAACTTAAATTATGTTGTTAGGATTTTGGGTTGGGTGAGGGAAGAAGATGACGGAGAAGAAATGGTGATGTGGGTGAAATAACGGCGCGAGATGGGCGTTGGAATTGCACAGTCGCACCAGATCCGGTGCGCTGGGCGCCGGTCGCACCAGATTCGGTGCGACAGGCACGCGCCCGTCGCACCAGTTTTGGTGACCGGCGCTTGTCGCACCAAATGGTGCCGGTCGCACCAGATTTGGTGCAACAGGCACGCGCCCGTCGCACCAGTTTTGGTGCGACAGACGCATGTCGAACCAAAATTGGTGCGACAAATTCCTGCAATTACTGCATCAGAAATTTTTTTTTTCTTATTTGCTTGTTTTGTCGCTGTCACCGACTGCGGTTGCCGATTGCCGTGGCCGTTTTTTTTTATTGCCGTCGTCGCCATTTGCTGATTGCCGTCTTGAGATAATTTTAGTTGGTGAGGTTACGTTTGGCCTATTTTATGAGTTTGAAATTTATCTTAAATAAGAAGGGTAATTTAGGAAAGTAAAGATGTGATTGGCTAATGTTGATAGAAATTTTATACGGTGGTTAGTGTTGAAATTAAACAAATGTTTTTAGTTAATCTTGTAAATTTCCCAAAACTCTTTGATATGCCTAAGTAGTATGTTTTGGCAACGAAAATGAATTTCCTCGCTAAAATTGTTTTTAGCAACGAATAAATTTTATCATTAAATCTCTTTGATATTGCAAAAGAACATATTTTAGTGACGAAAATAAATTTCTTCGCTAAAAATAATTTTAACAATGAAATTTATTCATCACTAAGAATTGTGAAAATTGAAAAATTTATGGCGGATAATTTCTGCCAAAATTTATGACCCTTAGCGACGAAATTGAATTTTGTCACTACATGTATACTTTTAGGGACAAAAATTAGATTTAGTGATGAAATATTTCATTACTAAAAGTATCAAATTTTAAAAAATTTTGGTGGGTTATTTTTCCGCCAAAATTAAGTTTTAGCAACGAATTTTAAATTTCGTCGCTAAAAACTCTTGTAATCTATTTATATATTATTTACTCTATTTCTTTCATTATTTTTTTCTCTCTCATTCTCTCATTCTCTCATTCTATCATCACTTTCTTTTATTCTTTAATTCTCTCATCTTTAAATATATAATTCTCATTCTCTCATCTCTAAATATACACTTTTATTCTTTTCTCTTTTATGTTTAACATGGTGTAATTTTTTTTTACTTGTCTTATTTATTCTAACTTATATTATTATTATATTTGTGTTTATTATGTTAACTAATTATTGTGTTTTTATTTTTGGATTTTTCATCAATAATAATAATCCTTTTTAAATAATTAATTAATTCTATTTTTATCATAATGGTATTAATTGTTATTGTAATTTAGTATTAAAAATTATAGTATTTTAACAACAATAACAACAACAACAACAACAACAACAACAACAACAACAACAACAACAACAACAATAATAAATAAATAAATAAAAAGAAAAATGATACCCTTTAGAGACAAAATGTGATTCGTTGTTAAAAGTTCTTTTGGCAATGAAATAGGATTTGTTGCTAAGAGTTCTTTTGGTGACAAAAAATGATTCCTTGCTAAAAGTAATTTTTGGGACGAAAAAATTTTCATCACTAAAACTACTTTTGGCAACAAAAAAAATTTCATTGCAAAAAATACTTTTGGTGACGAAATTTGAAAATTTAACGCCAAATACCTAATGTGATACTCTTATGGTGATGAAATGGTGAAATTTTTTTCATCACTATAGCTTTCAGTGACAAAATTGTACATTTTAGTGACAAAACTATTCGTCGCTAAAGCCTTTTTTTATCGTACCGAAAGTTGAGGGCACATGTTTTAGTCCTAATATCATTGTTGAAAATAATTATGTAATTTTTCATTTATTAATAATTATTATTACAATAATACTTTTTTTTTGAAAAATATATTATAACACTAATTAAAACATGGCATAGTGTAGCGTAATAATAAATTTATTATAACATGCAACACCAATTCACACATCATCAATTTCAGTATTTTAAAAAGTGAAGAATTAATCATTTTTTTTGTCCAATCTCATAGAAAGCTATATGATGAATGACATTGTAATTGTAAAAAAATAAATCAAAGACAAACTCAACATATAATGAATGTGAGCAATGCTAGCAACTATTGCACTTGCGGCTTTACGGGACGACATGTGTATGAAAAGTGTGTCAGCTTATTAAATTAGAAAAGCACTCGTATTTTTATTTCTTTTACAATCCATTTGAGCTACTAAGATGTGATCAATGTTCATTAACTTTAGTTCGTTGACTGACTGATGCTTCCATCTTTTGCATTTTTTTATTTTTTAATTTATTAATTATTACACTAATTAGTTTTCACAAAAATATTTCCTCTATATTTTGAATTATTATTTTCATTAAAGCATTTAACAATTTAAAAATTTTTGAGATAAATTTATTATAAGACAATAATAGAGAATGTTTAAAAATTTTATTTAACGTTGAAGAGGTCCTAATAATGACTAATTAGGGATAGATCTTATTGCATAAGAATACATTTCTACAACTATATTATAACTTTTTTTAGAATACTATTAACACAGAGACTTTGTTCAATTGAAAAGAAACTTATTTTTTAGTATATAAAATTAGAGAAATAACAGGTGTGAGAAGAAAGTTTTGAGAGACTAAATGATAAGACAACATTAGCTAAAAAATTATAAGAGTAGTATTTGTTGCATCTATTGAGTTTTTTCAAGTTTATTCTAATGGATCTTGATGAATTTCTCTCTAAGAAACTCAATTAAATCAAGAAACCAGAACACAGGATAAAAACTTAGAACAAGAATAGGGAACCAAGCAACAAAGTTTTGAAGGAAAAAATACTCATTTTATCGATTAACAACTAATCAAATATAGATGGCTTTTTTAGAAGACTTTGCATAAATCACAACGAAATAGGTTCTATACAAATTGATGAACAAATGAAGAAGAAAAAGATTTTACATCAGGCACTACTCATAAGCTTTTGTTTGCACTGATATTTCTAGAAATGTTATAATAGATTACAATTGATTCGTGCCATGTCACTAAAAATTATCTATTTGACCCTTTCCACTGAAGTCAAATTGCACAATACCTTTAAACTTCTTCATATTTTCATTTGAGCCCACAAACTCAAATACATATATCTCTACATTCTCCAACTTGCAGTTGATTTAGTTGATCCTTTTAATAAAATAGCACCTAAAAAATCTTTAATCAACTACAATTCACTCCAGAATTTAGTTAGGTTTGGGAAAGATGCCTATTAGATTCACACATAATTCAAATTTTGAGGTAAGGAACACTTTTGTAAGTGCATCAGCTGGGTGCATGGATCTTAGACACAACTACAATTTCCTTTGCAACTTCATCTTTGATAAACTAGAGTTTCACATCAATGTGCTTGGTATTTTACCAATTGTATAGCACTTTGATTATCATAATGAATTTGAACCATTTTTTTATCTAACCACAGCTTACGGAGTAGGCCTTTAAGCCACATGGCCTTTTTCACTACCTCTGTAATTGCAATAAACTCAACTTCAGTTGAGGATAATGCAACCATAAACTGAAGTGATGATTTCCAACTTATTAAGCACATGTTCAACGTAAACATATACCCTGAAGTTGACTTTCTTTTGCCTAGATCTTCAGCAAAGTCAGTATCTACGAATTCCACAACCTTATTTGTATCACCTTCAGTCTTCCCACGCAGCAAGCCACAAGTAGAAGAGCCTTTGAGGTATCTTATTATCCATTTAACAGCACTCCAATGAGTCTTGCTTAGACAACTAAGGAATCTGTTGATAACACTCACTGCATCGACTATATCAAGCCTAATGCATACCATTGCATACTTTAAACTCCCTACAACCTGTGCATATGGGAATTCATCCAACTGAAACTCAACCTCAGATGACTGAGTTGCTGATAATTTGAATAGGGGATTAAAAGGAGTTAGAACATGTTTGCAATTTTGCATATCAAACATATCTAAAGCCTTCTTGATATATTTCTCTTGACTCAAGAACAAAGTGCCAACAGCTTTATCCCTTAAAATATCCTTTCGAAGGATCTTTTTTCCATTGCCAAGATCTTTCATTTCAAACTTAGACTTTAACAAATTCTTTAACCTTTCTATCCCAGATTGTGTTTGCTTGCAATTAGCATATCATTCACATAAAGAAGCAAATAAGCAACTCCAGCTTGATTTGAGCCGCCAAAATAAACACAGTTGTCATACTTGCTTCTGTGATAGCCTTTTGAGATCATAAACTCATCAAGTCTTCTATACTACTGTATTGAGGATTGCTTGAGTCCATACAAGGACTTATGCAGCAGACAAACATGATCTTCTTTTCCCTTGCACTCAAATCTTTTGAATTGAACCATCAATATCTATTCTTCAAGATTACCATGAAGGAAGGTTGTTTTAACATCCATTTGCTTAAGCTCCAAATCAAGTAAGGCTACCATAACTAACAAGATTTATTTGAAATTGTGTTCAACAACAGGGGAAATAAATTCATTGAAATCTATGCCCTCTTTTTATGTATACCCTTTAGTCACTAGCCTTGCTTTGAATTTAAAAGGCTTAACACCTGAAATTCTCTCATTCTTCTTGAAAATCCACTTACAATTGACCAGTTTTCTATTACCTAGATTTGGTACAAGTGTTTAAGTATGATTTCTTTGCAAAGACACCATTTCTTCTTACATTGCTTTAAGCCACTTATCACAGTTCACACTTTCAATAGCTTCAGAGAGGTTTCCAGGTTCTTTAATTCCTACATCATTAGCACACAAAAATGCATAGGTAATTGGATCAATATATACATACTTCACTGGTGCTTTAGTTTGCCTTCTAACCCTATCTCTAGCTAGGGGTGTTCGCGGATCGAATTTTATGGATTAGGTATCAATCTATATCCGATCCATGATTTTGCGGATTCTAAATTTTCAATCCAATCCAATCCATGGATAAGTGAAACTCAATCCAAATCTAATCCATACATCTGCGGATCGGATGCGGATTTAACTCAATCCATATCCAATCCACTATTTTGCAGATCTTTTTGCGGACTAAATTTTGGGGTTAAATTTTGGATTAAAAAATTCAGAATATCTATTATTACATAAATAGGAAAGAGTAGTGCTACACATCTCAAATTTTTTATCTTAGAAAATGAATGACATCAACTGCTAAATTATTATTATAAACAACCTTCTATGTCATATCAAAGCCAATCGCATTCAACCAAACACCACCAATCATTTTATTCCAATTACAATTTGATTCTATATTAAAAAAAAAGAAATAGGTATTTGAACCCATTAATTTCCTTTTTACACTTTTTTCTAATTAAAAATTTTGTCATCTAAATAATTTTTAATAAAATTACATAATTAACCTTTTTTTTTTCTCTTTTGCATCTCAATTTCAAAAATTGTCATCAATTCATTAAAATGTATTATTTTAGTTGCAAATAATTGTATCACAAACTAAGAGGAGCAAAACCCATTATATAAAATTAAATATCAACAAATTTTTATCAGTCATGAAAGTTAATAAATATCAAGAAATTATTTTTTACTAAATGTAAAAGTTAATGAATGTCAATTAAAAAAATCTTATATATAAGAAGCATAAAATGGAGATCATGATTTACTAAAAAAGACCAAAAAAGTGAATTTAAAAAAGAGTAAAATTTTAGTATTTAATTTATAGAATATAAGAATAAAGCGAGAATATACAATTGTAAGGAAGAGAGAGAAAGAGATTAGGAGGGATAATTATGAGATCTTTGAATTTTAAGTTTTTAATAATGAAATTATTTTTAAAATGGGTGTGCAGAGGAATTTGTTGGGTTTAAATAGCCCCACCCTTAAAAAAATAATGAAATTAATTATACTTAAAAATTTTCCAATTAACTCATAAGAAAATTACTGTGTCATTGTCTTCACATTCAAAATGCTGGGAATCAATCATTCAATTATGTGTAGAAAGTGCTGACACTCTAAAAATCAGCATGACCATGTGAAAAAGAAATGCAATTTCCATCAATAAGATCATAGTAAATGGATATAACAAAACATATCAGTGCACATTTTAAATGCAAAACTATCTCATAAGATTGAAGATTCCCTGTTCGAGACTTTAGATACATGCCCAAGACAACCATTACCAAACAGTTCAGTCAAGGCTTTAGTAGTTATGAAATCACAAAGATCCAAGGCACCAGTACTTTAAAGAAATCCCTAAAGCTTCTCTATCATCTTAAGGACTTGTTTGTACATAGACAGCTGAAATGAAGACTGGACAGAAATAGTTATGCAATGAAGAAAAAATAAAATAAAAAGTAAACACACATACAAACTTAGATAACAAGTGATTAAAAGGTTGAAGGTACATTAGATGAGAAGAAAAGCTTACTCCACACCAATTACATTCCATAAAGATATATCTGGAGGTGGTACAGCTCTTTGTCCTCAACTTTCCGAAGCCTTTCTCTCAGCTCGAAACGGAGCCACCAAAACTCCAATTTGGTTAAGCTCTTTATGCGCCAGAACTCCTCAGGAAGGATTTTCAAGTAAGCACAAGGGTTGATTATTAAGCTTTCAAGTTTTGGCGGGGCATCATTCTCCAGAGTCCACTCCTCTAGCCAAAACATTGACTTTAGGTGCAAAACCTTAAGGCTTGGAAAACCATCCGAGCTGCAAATAAGCTTTTCTGCCAATATAAGAGTTCTTCTTCAGCTTGAGGACTTGAAGATGTGGTAGCTTTTCCAGTATCGGCATCGGATCATCCCTCAGTTCAGTATTAGCTAAGCTCAGTTCAATAAGGCTGGGAGGAAATTGATATTCAGGCAGGACAACTGACGAGAGCTGTGACGGTGTTTCGAGTTCATTCACCAACTTCAATGATTCGAGGCAGAGTAGAGTGCCAAGGCTATTGGACAACATAGATTGATAAGAACTCAAATTTTCACGCACTCGAAGAGTTCGAAGACTAGGTAGCCTCCCCAGTATATCCCGAGTACAACTGCTAGGGTGTAAGACTGAAATGAAATTGAGATTCTCTAAAGAGCTACAATATTTTCCTGGATGTGCAGGCAGAGTGATTGAACCAAAATTTAGATGCCGGAGTTCGTTCATCTTCCAAATGTCATCTGGTGTACGATGTATGTAGCTAGATGGCATGTCCAGTGTATGAAGGTTGAGAAGGTTGAAAAGTGATGAAGGCAGGTGCTTGAGAGATGGGATATTCAATTTCAAGTACTTGAGAAGAAGCAAGTGATTTATTCCAGCAGGATATTCCTTGAGAACTATTGTTCCTAAATCTAGTAAACTAAGGAATTTGAACCATTTGCAAATTGCATTGTAATATTCAAGGGAAAAATCATGTGCTATTTTCAAGGCGAGGTGCAAAAAAGAATGGAGGTATTTGTGAAAATGCTTCCAATAATCGATAGTAGTAAGGGTTCCAACAACGGAAAGCCGTTTAAAATTTTCTAATGATCTACCTGCTCGAAGTTGATGGGGGACCACATGGACAAATTCGACAAATTGGGCAACTATTGCCAACATACCCCATGTAATTAAAGAAATGTAGCATGTTTTAATTTTACCTCCAGCTCTTCTGTTCTTTCCTTTAACGATACCCCTACTGATTAGTTGTTCTAAGTACTCCTCAGCAGTTTTCTCGCTATTTTCTGGAATGAAACCCTCAGCTATCCACAGCTGATACAATTGCCTGGTGGAGATTTCAAAGCCTTCGCGAAAGGCAGACAGATAAAGGCAGCATAATTTCAAGTGTTGAGGTAACTCTGCGATAGAGAATAGTCGAGACCGTTTCTGTATAAGCCATGTGAGCCTCATATTCTCCTCTAATGACTTTCTTCCGTAGTATAAGAAGACCAAAGGCCTTTCTTGGTACGTAGCTCTCAGTGGTCTAGCAGGCACTGAATCAAGATGAATCATCTCTCCGTTTTCCAATCTACACAAGCTAAAGATTTTGTCATCAGAAAGCATTACCAAAACCCTGCTTCCATTCTGATGATCTGGAAGTGCTTCTCCAAGAAAATCCCACACATCATTTGCAAAGGCATCGTCAATTACAATCAAATACCTCTTGTTTCTAAGGTAATAATGAAGTGCAATTTTCCTTTGTTCAAAACCTTTGTGCATAATTTCCCTCACTGCAGATTGGGGCATCACAAACGTCAATATGTTATCCAACATTGTGCCACGACTGACATCAAAAGACACCCAAGCGTGACAATCAAAATAACTTTTCACATAATTGCTGTTGTAAGCCTCTGCAGCAAAATCAGTACTGCTGAACCCACAGCTATCAATAATTGCAACTACAGAAAGCTGAGGTGGTCCCTCTATCAACCGGTCTAACAATTCCTCCATTGCATCGTCCGGTAGGCTCACCTCGTCCCTCTGCAATTTCAACAAACGCTCAAATCTCATGCATTCCATCCATATACTGAAATCGATATTGTAGCGGGGTTGAACTTGCTGCAGCTGTTGTTTAATATCAGTGAATTTACTTTCGAGTCCTACAAGAGCAGTACACAGCTCCTTGGAACAGGCTTGGTCACCATTTTGCTGCATGTTGCTCATAATGAACGTGTCAATGGCTTTCTCAGATTCACGGACCAAGTAATTGGCTTCCTTCAGAATGCGCTCAAGATTTGGTAGAGCAATGTCATCGTCTGCATCAACCCGAAGAAGAAGCCAAGTCAGGTCGACTTGATAGTCCCTTTGCAAAGAATGAGAAATGAATTCAATTCCAGTTTGAAGGTTCTGAATATGTTCCTTTGCAGCAACCGGCAACGGCAACGCTCCTTCTTCACCAGCTAATAGCCTCTTCAACCTCTCTGAAAACAATCCGATGTGCCAATCCATATCTACCTGTCAACCACTAAAACTAGGACCGGACAGTAGCAGCCAGAAGCAGGGGAATCAAACAAAGTACATTAAGAAATAACAAAGTTGCTGCACATTATTAGTTCATTTGTTCAGCAATATTTTTAAGTATAAAGCAAACCAAGAGGCAGTACTTAATTAACGTACAAAATAAACAAGTCATTTATTCCAGGAAATTATTGTTTTAACCAGATTATGCTTTTACTTAATACTCATTGAGATCACTCATGAAGCTAAAGCGGGAGATAGTTAAGAACTCACATCTAATATTAATTCACAAGTTAAAATTTTCGAAAAAAATGATTAATTATTCAGAGAACTAATTAATTATAAGATTAAAAACTTGTTCACAAATATATATAAATAAAAGTACCTCTTGTTGCTTACAGACTTGATGATCTGTTCTCTGCAACACAATCTGGCAATTAAAATGGCTATTTTTGATAGAGACGAAAATGATCTGGATCAAAAGGAGAACGCAAAATAGTAAAAAGCATTTAAGCATTATCCAAAAGAGGGGGGAACAAAAAGCATGATGCAAAAGTTATCATATGGTGGCCGATTGCTTTGGACTGTTGATTGATTTTAAAATGTGGGTAATTTTTCTATATCTCCCCTGCGTTTTAACATTTTTGACACTTTGTTAGCTGGAATGCTTTACAATTTCAATTTGATGACAGTCATCATTCATTATGGTGGAGTATGAAATTACTTGAGGAAAGTGGTGAATCCACGAAAATAAAGCTAATTGTTTAATGACAATTTTTTTTTATTAATTATTCTGATCATAGTAAATGACAGTAAATGTAAATTAACTAAATTTCTTTCAAAATGTTTATAAAAATAATTTTATTTATGATCTATTTATAATAAATGTTTGTTATTAATTGTATATTTATTATTTAATAATAAATCTTTCAATTAGTTTTTTTTCACAAAATTGATTTAATTAACTAATAAAAATGATTGAATAATTCATCAAGCATATCCTAACCTAATCGCTTATCCCATGGAGGGTGTATGGGATAAATATTTTGGAGGCCTAGGGGCCAATTTGATAATGCTGTAGCTTTTAAAATAATTGCTATTAATTTTATTTTAGAAATAATCAGTTATGAAGAGAATCAATTAAATATTTGTAATATTTATTTTTAAAAGTTCTATGAGTTTCAAAAGTAATTATATGTGTTTAGTAAATCTTACTGTTAAATTACTGTAAGAATGTAAATTATTGAATTGAATTTGTTGTTGAATAAAATTTATTTACATATTTAAAAACATGTATATAAAATTTATTTTATTTTGTATATATAATAATTGATAACTAAAATAAATATTTTATATTATCAATTTCATTTTTTTATTTTGTTATCTCAATACAATTGGTAATGATAGTAATTTTTTTAAAGTTAATGATTTTATTTCCAAATTAATAAGAATAATTTTGGATTTTTATAATGTATACAAGGATATTAATGAACTTGGATTAAGTATAAAATTAATTCTCAAAATCAAGCTACTCATTTCTTCCTTTTCAAAATTTATTGCATAATGGAGTAATTTTACCAAAAGTGATTTTAAAAAAAAATTACTAAGCAAGAAATTAAATTTAAATTTTTAAAATAACTTTTGAGCTTGTAAAAAATAATCCCAAATGGGCCCTAAGTAGTGGTCTCAGATAAACCCACAAAAATTAATAAATTATCCCCACCTTGAAAATTTTACCAAAAACAAGATAAGCTTAGATTGAAGTATTTTCAATTGGATCTCAAGAATAGTCCTACAATTAATCGGACTCTTATAATTTTTTTTTAAGAGTAATGTTCGATATCTTAATATCTAAGTTTTAATTTAAATTCCAACCGATATGATTTATCTTTTAGATGGTAGTTAAGTAATTTTTGTTAGAAAATTTTAATCCCACCCAAAATCTTGCAAGTAAAATATCAAAAAAATAATAAGTAGAAAAAATAAATGAAGAATAAAATTAATTATAAAACACAAGAATTCACACGGAAAACTCTTATATTGAAGAAAAACCGCAGTCGCAAAGACGACAAAAGAAAAATCTACCATGTGAAAAATTATTACAATCATTCTAGTATTTTTCCTCACATTCAAAACTCAATAACACTGAATCTCTTAATAAACATACTCTTTCTCTAACATTAAAAACTGTCTACTTACAGAAAATTAATTGTTGTGTTATGCTAATAAGTGAACCCATCCTCCCAATATAGTGATTATTTCATGTAGGAAAAGTATTCATTTCTTTATACTAGTTATATTCATCGAATAAGTTAGGTTCTAAAGGGAAGATTATTGATTCCTTAAATAGGAATTCTACTAAAGAAGAAAATATCTTGAGAAATCCATATTGAAAAATAAGACATATTTTATAACAATTTCCATCTTGGTGAATTTTTCAATTAGGAGACAAAATATGATCCATTGTGTATCCACACAACCATGTCGTTTCTACCTTCTTTACTCCACCCAAAACTACACTCATATAAGGCTTATGAAAATCACTCCACCATGAATAAAATCTTATTCTTTATCTAGCAGCTATAATTCTTTATATCAAGAATTATCATACACCACCATATCCAGAGTAAATATACTCAGCACATGTTAATCATTTTACTAAAAATACCTACTCTCATGTTTGGCTTCCTTGAGAGTCCTCAACTATCAACATAAAATTTCATTACACACCTTGAATAAATGCCAAACCATGCCTTGTGTGCAAATCTTACAGACTCGCTAGTAGCAAAACATCCTCTTCCATAGCACTAGCATTTTGCCAAGAGGATGTCTTCATCATTTACTACAGGGGACCATCATCTCTTATAATGATGAGAGACGTTCTATTAGCAATACTACCAATATCTTCATATATTGACTTAGAGCCACTTGGAGAACTTACTTCATTTAATTTTTGACAATCCTTTTTAAGGTGCCTTGATTATCCACATACCCACTAGACTTTTTTTTTTTTTGGAGTTATTTTTCTTCTAATTACCTATTGTCAACACCGAGTCATTAAAAAGGTTCATTATTTTCACTACTCATCTTTCTTTCTTCTGAAAGTAGAGTACTAGTAACTTCTTCAAGATTCATAGTCTCCTTTTTATATATTAAACTAGGCAACAAATGCATGTAAGAAGTTGGAAGAGACCATAATAGCCTAAGCACTTTGTCCTCGTCTTCAATTTTAACTTAGTTTTATCACAATGCCATTGAGAACACTAAGATGATCAGAAATTTTTGTACATTCAATCATTCTCGATGTGTCAAACTACTCTTTAAAGTACAAACGATTAGAGATACTTTCTATTTGATATAAATTTCTAGCCTCTCCCAAAGTTCATTTGTGGAAAATTTTTTTCCGATATTGTAAGAACATTCTTTGCTAGACATAATTGTATAGAACTTTCAACTCTTTCATCCAATTCTTCAAATCTTTGTTGCTCATAATAGATTTCCCAAAGTCATTGCTAGAAGCAGGGGATGATTTATACTTCAAAGCATTGTGTAGCCCAGATCGAATCAATATATCCTTGACTTGAATTTGCCACAAGCCAAAATTGATTATTTTATCAAACTTTTCAACCTTAGTCCTTATAGAATTTGAAAATTTATTTACAGACATAATTGCTTTACACATCCTTTAGCTTTGATGCCACTTGTTAAGGAATTCTAATCCCACCCAAAATCTTATAAGTAAAAATATCAAACAAATAATAAGTAGAAAAAATAGATGGACAATAAACCAATCACACAACATAAAGAATTTACTTGGAAAACTCCTATATTGAAAAAAAACCACGGCTGCCAAGGACGATGAGAAAAAAATCCACTATATGAAAAATTATTACAATCACTCTATTATTTTTCTTCACACCCAATCTTTCAATAGACTTACTATTTCTCTCATACTAAAAATTATTTACTTAAAAAAAACTAATTGTTGTGTTATGTCAACAAGTGAACCCAGCCTCATAGATAGTGTTTATTTCTTATAAGAGAAGTATTCATTTTCTTATACTAGTTATATTCCTCCTTAAATAAGTTAAGTCATAAAAGAAAAATTATTTATTTATTAAATAGGAATTCTACTAAAAAAAATTTGGGAAATCTTAATTGAAAAATAAGACATATTTCCTTACAATTTTATAAGTTATAAAATTTATCATCTAATAAATAAATAACATATAACATTGAGACCCTAAAATTATCGTTGTATAAAAGATTTAATCCCTCATTCTCATAAAACTTTTGGTTTGTATAATTATTTTGGCTCACGCTGGAATAATAAAGTAATTGGAAAGAAATGCATAACCAAATGTTCTATCATGAGGACATTACTAGGAAACTTCCTTTCAAATAATTAAACGTAATAATGGCCATAAGTTTTGACATAACAATAATTGATTTTTGAAGGTAAAAACGGTTTCAAACGAATGTTTTTTTTTTTTCTTCAACATAATAAGAATTTGATTAAATGTCTAATATTATAAGCATGCATCATGTTCTTGATAATGATTCTTAATTAATTTTTAGTCTCGGTTCGCTGCTGCCGATGCGATAAGAAATCTAATGATTAATGCTTATACGGATTAATGTGACATTTGACGTAACAATATTAGAAATGTCTTATCTGTATCTCATATTACTTGAGGTACAACTTAACATATGCAATCCAATAGCATACTATTATGCATTAAGGATATTGAGAAGTGATGGTTTGTGAGGATCATGATGATTTGATACGAAATAAATGGATTCGAGTTTGAAAATTTTGACACATTTAAGTAATTTGTTTAATAATCCTTTATTCTATTAGAAATTCCCAAACAAAAGAAGATTGTGTTCTTCATCATAATCAAACATTTTGACTATTAAATGTTTTTAGGTGTTCGAATAGTGTAATTTGGCGAAAAACATTATACACAATCTTTATTTGTTTGGCTAAAAATAACCAAGGGAAATGATGAAAGTGAAAGAACTAAAGAGTATTGAATTTTGTATCGGATGAAAATAACTGGAAAATATTTTAATGTTTCGTCTATTAGATATAAACATGTGAATTTAGAGGTTTATATACAACCGGAATTGGTTTGTTTAGAAAAAAAAATATTGTTAAATTATAATCTGTTGTTCGATGAGATTATTTATTAGAATAAGTAGTTTGACGGTTTAAATAACCTCTTTCTTATTTTATTTTATTTTTTAAATAGCCTCTTTCTCTTTCAGATTTATCGATTGAATTTAGTTATTGGTGTCAAATCTAATTCTAATCGAACTAAAAAAATACACAAAAGAGGGGAAGAAAAAAGAATTTGTAAACTAAAATGGATGATTTTCTTTAAAACCAAAATGGATGGATGTGATCTAGTTCATTCCTAAAATTCTGATTCTGAGGATGAACTGATTTGACTAAAATGTTCGCCCATAATTTGAATTTACAACAATTAACAAAGCTATATTATTTTAATTTTAATATATTTTTTTTATAAAATATTAAAAATTTTTTTAATTCAGTTGATAAAGTAAAGTGTTCAAGTCTCCCTCTCAGAAATAACAAACAAAGTACATCAAGAAATATCAGCCAGAAGCAGGGGAATCAAACAAAGTACATCAAGAAATAACAAAGTTGCTGCAAGAAAAATTCTCACACCTATGTACATTAAAGTACTAATTGAAAATAAGATAAATTACCCTTGACAATTCCCATCCATAAACGTGATATTTTAACAGGATAACACTTAATGTCAGGAAAAACATGAGGGTGTTGTAATCATTTTCCCAGTATTTAATCAATAACGTATAAAATTAATAAGCTACTTATTCTAGGAAATTATTATATATTTAAACAGAATATGCTTGTGCCTAGTAATCATATTATGAAGCTACAGCGAGAGACAGACAAGAACTCACTTCTACATCTCTTGTTCCTCTATAATCGCAGACTTGAATTGAAGATCTCTCCTGCAATGTCCACTAACACCAGCAAGACAATCAAGCAATCAAAATATTAAATGGCCACTTTTAATATATATTTAAGTCTGCTGATATCTCTTATTGGAAGCAAATAAATAAAAGCTAATAATGGATGCCAATTGCATTCAATCATTTTCCTTCTTTTCATTTCCCTATCAGGACAAAATGTGTCTGCCCATCGATTAATTTGACTTTGACGTAGGAATATTATATTACCTTAGATACAATTAAATATAATAAAATAGCCCACCATTACGCATAAAAGTTATTGAGAAATGACCATTTGAGTCATGACAATTCGTTACAAAATGAATGGATTTGAGTTTAAAAAATCTGACACATTCAAGTAATCTGTTTAATAATCATTAGTTCTGTTAAAACTTCCCAAACAAAATCAGAATGTATGGTCCGTTATAATCGAACGATATGATTACTAGATTTTGTTAGGAGTCACACTTGTGTAATTTGGCCGAAGAAATATAAACGATCTTTATTTTTTTGGCTCTAAAGGATATAAGGTAACAAGAATCGAATATTAATAGACATTAAACAAGAAAAAATAAAATAAACTGCCATATCAACCAACATCACTACCGTAGCATTATATTCATTAAAGCCAAAAACATCTCCACTTCTATGACTACAACCCTAAAATTAATGCATCTCTAAATTTGAATATAAAATAGTGCCAACTCAAAAATTCAACTTCTCTCTCTTGAATCTTGGTAGCCTGGTTATATGGCGAGCAATTGCAAACATAATGTTCTAGAATGCCCCGTAAATTGAACCAAAGTAATGGATTAATAGAAATATTTTCAAGCAAAAATGTCACTCTCATCACGTCACTAACATCACCTTCTAAATTACTATTATTATTATAAACAGTCTTCTGTGCACTATCAAAACCACTTGTCTTCACTCAAACACTAACAATCATTTTATTCCAATTCCAATATCATTATATATTAAGAAAATTGCAAAATAAATTATTTATTCTGAAAAAATGACAGATTAACTCATATATATAGATATATATATTTATATATTTGCGGTTGTATTCAAATTAAAAATGCTAACGTTCAATCATTCAATGTCACGGAAAATGCTAGCACTCCATAAATCAGCATGACACCATATGACATAGATTGAAGATTCCCTGTTCAAGACTTTAGGTATAAGCCGTTTAGCCAAGGCTTTAGTAGTGATGAAATCATAAGCAACATGGGTTAACCAGGCATAATACATACAAGCAACATGGTCGCTAACATTCTAAGTAAAAATTGGAGGCAATAAATACTGTTGACTACGATAGATGGTGCATGGACCATGATAGACGGCCCTCTACCGGAGTATCGATTTTGTTATTATTATGCAAAATGGTCTTTTTGACTACAAAAATACGAATAAGTTTAAGTTAGGTTCTGTTTGTAAATTGAACAAAACTTTGGTCTATTTCTATAAATTTTCCGGAATATGCTTAATATTTTAAATTATACAGAAACAACCGCTAACAAACACTGCCTCAACTAGCAACACTGATTGAAAACAATAATCCAAGGCACCAGGGCTTTAAAGAAATTCCTAAAATTCCCCAGCAGTCTAAGGCCTTGTTCGCGCATAGACAGCTACAATGAAGAAAGGATTACAACAAACACGCACACACAGAATTAAAGTTTATATGAAATGGTAATGTTGTTTGGCTACTGAGAAAATGAGAAGAAAAAGGAAACTTTTGTAAGGTGAATCTTCTGTTTCATTGATCTAAATTGGATCTAGAAATTACAAGCTTTTATATGTGATTGTACAAGATTCTACACACTTTACACACAGAGCTCACTACTAACAACGTCTATAACTAATCATAACAAACTTAGCTGACTTAGCGGTCATGTCAGCATGTATATTAACTAACTAATTCTAATATACTCAACACAGAGAGATGTTAATCTTATAATAATGATTTTGATGATAACAAAACTTATATGTTCTTGATTAAAATGTTGGGGCTATTAAAATGATTTTTTAAAAACCATAGACATGTTTAAAGAAGCTTAATGATTGTTAACTTAAGTTTGAAAATCTTTTTCTAAACAAAAAATGTCAAAATGTAGCTTATGGAAATTAACGGTGAACCGTTTATTGTAAAATGGTGAACCGCTAATTTACAGAGAGGAAACTGTCTTTATAATCCTGCACCGTTTATTTGACAAAGATTCTAGGACTTAACGGTAAACCATTTAGTTAAAACGGTGAATCGATAAATTACAGAAAAGGGAATTTTTCTAACTCAACTAAAAACTTACTTTGATAAGATTCTGGAAATTAATGATGAATCGTTTATATAAAACGGCTAACCGATACAGTAAAGAGAGAGTTTTCTAAGCTTGAACCGTTTAGCAAAAACTGAGAGCTAAGTTTGTTTTACAGGTTCTGGAAATTAACAATGAACCGTTTATATAAAACGGCTAACCGATAATTTACAGTAAAGAGAAAGTTTTCTAATCTTGAACCGTTTAGCAAAAACGGAAACCTAAGTTTGTTTTGCAGGTTTTTGGAAATAAACGATGATCTGATAATGGTAAACGGTAAACTGTTTATTTAAAATCAAAGCACAGCGGCTATTTGAAAAAGTCAAAACGGCTAACCAATAGAGACAAACGGCGATCTGATTATTCTCAGAAAGTTAACAACGGCCAGTTTTCAGCTCCAACTAGAAAATAGCTCAATCAAATTTAAATTAAAAGTGATCCAACAATTATCTTTGAGCTTGCTATTGAGAAAAACAATCTCCTTTGAGCTTTAAACTTTTTTTATTTCCTTGATTCACACTTTGGGATTTCATTTGTAATTATATAGATTGTGTGAGAGATTGGTTGATTTTGAATCTTTATTTTTGAGTGATTGTAAGTGTTGGGATACACTTGGGTTGAGAGATTGGGGATAATCTCTTGTTGTAAAGGTTCATTGACACTTTTGAAGTCAATTGTAATTGTTGTTGAAGCCTTAGAGGCTTGCTCAGTGGAATCCTCAAGCCCAGGTGAGCTTGGAGGCGTGGATGAAAGACGGTTGGCGAACCACGTAAAAATCACGTGTTTGATTTCTCTTCCTTATCTTTTTAATTTCGAGCATTGTTAAATTTATTGATTTTAATTTTATTAAGATATTAGTTTTAATTATTGTGTGATTTTATTTGCTTAAATCTTTAAGAACCAAATTCACTCCCCTCTTGGGTAGCCTAGATAGTATTTCAAGAGATATACAAACGGAAATAGTTATGCAGTGACTAAAGGTTGAAGGTGCATTAGATGACTCAGCGGTCATGTCAGCCTCATACTAATTGAATTTCATAAGGATGTATCTGGTGGTGGTACTGCTATTTGTCCTCAAATTTCCGCAGCCTTTTTCTTAGCTCGCAACGGGGCCACCATAACTCCAACTTGGTTAAGCTCTTTATGCGCCAGAGTTCTTCAGGAAGCCTTTTCAAGTGAGCACGAGGGTTGATTATTAAACTTCCAAGTTTCGGCATGGCTTCGAACTCCACAATCCACTCCTCTAACTAGAACATTGACTTCAGATACAAAACCTTAAGGCACGGAAAACAACCAGAACTGCAAAAGCAAGCTTTCTGCCGATATATGAGTTCGTCTTCAGCTTGAGGACTCGGAGACGTGGCAGCTTTCCAATGTTAGCATTGGATCATCCCTCAGTTCAGTATTAGATAAGCTCAGTTCGACAATCCTGGGCGGAAATTGATTCTCAGGCAGGACAATTGATAAGGGCTATGACACTCTCGTGCGTTCATTCACCAACTTCAACGATTCAAGGCAGAGTAGTGTGCATAGGCTATTGGACGACATAAATTGATAAGAAGTCAAATTTTTAAATTTTCACGAGGACATTACTAGGACACTTCCTTTCAAATAATTTAACGTAATAATGGCCATAAGTTTTCACATAGCAATAATTGATTTTTGAAGGGAGAAAAAGGATTTCAAAAGAATGTTTTTTTCTTCGACATAATAAGAATCTGATTAAATGTCTAATATTATAAGCATCATGTTCTTGATAATGATTCTTAATTAATTTTTATTCTTAGTTCGCTGCCAATGCGATAAGAAATCTAATGATTAATACTTATACGGATTAATATGACATTTGACGTAACAATATTAGAAATGTCTTATCTGAATCTTATATTACTTGAGGAACAAAATAATATATGTAATACAATAGCATATTATTATGCATTAAGGGCGTGTTTGGAGTTTGGTATTATGCTGGATGGATAAAAATACTATTTGTATTAGATTTATGCGTACACATGTTTGGCAATATTTTAACCCTGCATTACATTGTATAGCTCCTGAAAATTATGCGATCAAACCCACATAAAATAAACTCAATGCAGAGTCGTGTTTATGTGGGTACGCACAAAACAAATAAAAAAAAATTATTTTCTAGATGCGTATTTTCGATCTCTCAATCCACTCGCTGCCGCTTCTTAATTTCGTCGACAATCCATCACTGAAGCTTCGCTGTAGATGCGCGCAGAACACCATCGCCGCACTAAGCCTTTGCTGCCTGCACCCTGAACGTGTTCACCTTTGCCGTATAATTCTAGGCTGCAACCTCCTGACTTCATTGATGAATCCTTCACTGGAGCTTCATCACAAAATTGTAGCAGAGCATCAAGGTAAATTATTAATTTTTTTTAATTAGATTTTAAATTATTTTAGTCATGATGATTTGGGTTTTGGATTATTTTATATCTCATTTGGGTTGGGTTTATCTAATTTACATGCTAGCTTTAATCTCGCTGGACCTATATCATCATCATATATGTTGGAATTTTTTATCATTCTAACAAAAGAGAAAGCTATGCAAATGCATTATTCAATTTTGGTGGCATTCTTGGTTGATTTTGAATTGTTAGCTAGCCTTTTGGCTGCACACAGATTGTTTAAACCTCATGTTTTCTTTGCATTTATAATATCTTGCTGTGAAATTGAAGGATGTCAGGGTGCTGAGAATTTACACTTTGTTCTACTTAAATCAGTGCCCTTTGATGTAAAAAACTTGGTCAAGTGTGTTGTTAAGTTTTGGAGACAAGAATATGCTAGTGTTTTCTTCAGTAAAATAGAGAAAGTAATTAAGGCTTGTTAATTATCAAGATTTATATAATTAAATATCTAATTTCTGATATTTAGGCTTCGTGTTTGGTATTTGGAAAAGAATTATTGAAGCAAATTGAAGACAATGAACTATTCAAACCGAAGATTTATAGTTCTGAAATTTAGGCTTCTGAAATTTCCTAGTGCAAATGCTTGAAACAGTATTTGCTCCGAATAGTTGCAAATGCTTAGGACTATGGATTGTGGATTGGGAAATTGAAGTTAGATGAAACTTGCTGTAAGGAACCGAATGTGACACTTGTAAAAGCTGATGGTGCAAAGCCTATGACGTTGTTTTCATGGAAAATAAAAACTGGTGGCATTGATTAAGGACTTGACATGTTGGTTCCTTCATCTCCAACAAATCAACTTGAGAAATTTGCTGCATCGAAGGATGTAAAGGTGTTAAGAATTTACTCTCCGTTATTTAGCTAGCCTTTTGATTGGGGAGTAAGCATTTATAACTTGACAATGATATTTTACAATAGTATTTGGCCATGTGGGTGTATATACTTGGATTATTTAATGCAATCCACATTTCATGTGATTATATTGCACCTATTATGTCACTTTATTATTTTGTGACTACGTTGTAGTATATAAAAATGTGTAAACTTTTATGTTATTATCCGAAGATGACTTTGAATGAATTTTGTATGTTTTAACTATTTATTTATGTCGCGATATTTTTAGGAGGTTATTTGGATAAATTATTTGCTTGGAATTTTATTTTATAGGGAAAATGGTACAAAAATAAATGTTACATTGCCAAAAATTTGCTAAATTTATGTATATTCAATGAAGAATTATGATTTTTTTAACATTTTTATTAAATAAATGGATGTAAAAATTCTTAAATTCTTCTATATTTACTTTTCTTTCGAAGTACTAATAAATATTGTTTTCCAAATATATAATTTAAAGTAATCACCAAAAATATTTAATACATTGTTATGCAGTGAACGCCAAACATAGTATAATTAAAAATTAATACAATATAATGTAGCACCAAACATTTTACAATATTAATACAATAAAATGCTTATACAATATAAGATAATACAATACATCTTCATTAAATAATGTACTATAGCATAATATAATACAGTGTGCCAAACGCACCCTAAGAATATTGAGAAGTGACATGTTATGAGAGTTATGATGATTTGATGTGAAATAAATGGATTCCAGTTTGAAAATTTTGACACATTTAAGTAATTTGTTTAATAATCTTTTATTCTATTAGAAATTCTCAAACAAAAGAAGATTGTACACTTCATCATAATCAAACATTTTGATTATTAAATACTTTTAGGAGTTCGAATAGTGTAATTTGGCGGAAAACATTATAAACAATCTTTATTTGTTCGACAAAAAATAACCAAACGAAATGATAACAGTGAAAGAACTAAGGAGTATTGAATTTTGTATCGGATCAAAATTGGAAAATATTTTCATGTTTGGTCTATTAGATATAAACAAGTAAATTTAGAGGTTTATATACAAGTGGAATTGGTTTATTTGGAATAAAAATTGTTAAATTATAATTTTTTGTTCAGTGAGACTATTTATTAGAATAAGTAGTTTGATGGTTCAAATAACCTCTTTCTTAGTTTATTTTTTTTTAAAATAGCCTCTTTCTTTTTAGAATCAATCGATTGAATTTAGTTATTGGTGTCAAATCTAATTCTAATCGAAATAGAAAAATTCACAAAAGAAAAAAAAAAAAAAAGAAATTATAAACTAAAATGGATGATTTTCTTTAAAAACAAAATGGATCGATGCGATCTAGTTCATTCCTACAGTGCTGCTTCTGAAGATGAACTGATTTGACTAAAATGTTCGCCCATAATTTGAATTTACAACAATTAACAAAGCTATATTATCTTAATTTTAATACAAATATTTTTTTATAAAATATTAATAATTTTTTTAGTTTAGTTGATAAAGTAGAGTGTTCAAATCTCTCTATTATTATGCAAATAAAATTATATATATATATAATTGTTTTCCACATCAAGGATATAAGGCCACAAGAATCGATAGACGTGAAATAAAAGCATAGCAACAATTAATGGCATCTCTAAATTTGACTGAAAAATAATACCAACAAAAAACAATCAACCACTCTTATTGATAGCCCGTTACATGGCGAGCAATTGTGCAAACATAATATTCTAGAATGTCCCTTAAATTGTACCGAAGTAATGAATTAATTAGACAATCTTAAACAGCAATGTCACGCTCCCATAATGTGAATGACAACAACATCACCTACTTAATCATTAGTCCATTACTATAAACGGCCTTCTATGCAC
Source organism: Luvunga scandens (assembly GCA_030449905.1). Taxonomy (NCBI): domain Eukaryota; kingdom Viridiplantae; phylum Streptophyta; class Magnoliopsida; order Sapindales; family Rutaceae; genus Luvunga; species Luvunga scandens. The sequence goes on from JASUUG010000054.1 coordinate 43,500, forward strand.
TATCCAAGCCACTCATCCTCAGCAGACACCAACAATCATTTTACTCCAATTACAATTTGATTCTATATTAAGAAAACTACGAAATTAATTAATTATGCTAAAAAACATTACAAATTAACTCATAAGAAAATCACTTCGTGATTGTCTTCACATTCAAATCACATTCAAAATGCTAAGAATCAGTAAGTCAATGTCATGGAAAAATGCTAACGCTCCACCAATCAGCATGACCACATGAAAACAAATGCAATTCAAGTCAATAATATCATATTAAATGGATATAACAAATCATTTTATTTTACATTCTAATTGCAACAGCATTACATAAGACTGAAGATTCCCTGTTCAAGACTTTAGATACAATGAAGAATACATGTCCGAGACAACCATTACCAAACCATTCAGTCAAGGCTTCAGTAGTTATGAAATCACGAGCAAGTAACAACATATGTTAATTAGGCATAATATATACATGCGAGTCCAACACTAGAAAACTAATTGAAAACAATAATCCAAGGCACCAGTGCTTCAAAGAAATTCCGAAAATTCCCAGCATCCTAAGGCCTTGTTTGCGCCTAGACAACTGTAATGAAGATTGAACAGAAATAGTTATGCAATGAAGAAAGGAATACAAAAATACAGAGACACATATATAAACTTAGATAGCAAGTGATTAAAAGGTTGAAGGTATATTAGATGAGAAGAAAAGCTTACCCCATACTCATTACATTCCATAAGGATATATCTGGATGTGGTACTGCTCTTTGTCCTCAAATTTCCGCAGCTTGTCTCTCAGCTCGAAACGGGGCCACCATAACTCCAATCAGGTTAAGCTCTCTATGCGCCAGAGCTCTACAGGAAGGATTTTCATGTAGGCACAAGGGTCGATTATTGCTTTCAAGATTTGGCATGGCATCATTCTCCATGGTCCACTCCTCCAGCCAAAACATTGACTTTAGATGCAACACCTTAAGGCTTGAAAACCACCAGAACTGCAAACAAGCTTTCTGCCAATAAACGAGTTCTTCTTGAGCTTGAGGACTTGCAGATGTGGTAGTTTCTCCAGTGTTGGCATCGGATCATCCCTCAGTTTAGTATTAGATAAGCTCAGCTGGACGAGCCTGGGAGGAAACTGATATTCAGGCAGGACAATTGATGAGGACTGTGACGCTATCGCGCGTTCATCCACCAACTTCAATGATTCAAGGCGGAGCGGTGTGCAAAGGCTATTGGACAACATAGATTGATAAGAACTCAAATTTTGATGCACTCGAAGAGTTTGAAGACTAGGTAGCCTCCCAGTATATCCTGAGTACAACTGCTTGGGTGTAAGACTGAAATGAAATTGAGATTTTCCAAGGAGCTGCAATACTTTCCTGGATGTGCAGGCAGAGTGATTGAACCAAAATTTAGATGCCGGAGTTTGTACATCTTCCAAAATGCCATCCGTGTATGATGTATGTAGCTAGATGGTATGTCTAGTGTAAGAAGGTTGAGAAGGTTGCAAAGTGATGAAGGCAGGTGTTTGAGAGAAGGGATATTCAATTTCAGGTACTTGAGAAGAAGCAAGTGATTTATACCTGCAGGATAATCCTCGAGGACTATTGTTCCTAAATCTAGTAAGACAAGGAATTTGAACTTTTTGCAAATCGCATTGCAATATTCAAGGGAAAACCGATTTGCTCTATCCAGAGTGAGGTGCAGCAAAGAGTGGAGGAATGTGTCAAAATGCTTCCAAGAATCGGAATTAGTCGGGGCCTCAAAAAACAGAAATCCGTTTAGAAATTTCCAATGATCTGTTTTCTCGAATTTGATGAGAGACGATATGGATAAATTTACAAATTGAGCAACGAATGCCAGCATATTCCGCGTAAATATAGGAAATGTAGCATGCTTTAATTGTACCTCCAGCTCCTCTCTTCTTTACTTTAATGAAACCACAACTGATTAGTTGTTATAAGTACTCCTCAGCAGTTTTCTTGCAGTTGTCTGGAATGAAACCCTCAGCTATCCACAACTGATACAATTGCCTTGTGCAGATCTCAAATACATCACGAAAGGCAGACAAATAAAGGCAGCATAATTTCAAGTGTTGAGGTAGCTCTACATGGAGAAGAGTAGAGACTGTTTTTGTATAAAACCACGTGAGCCTTATATTTTCTGCTAAAGACTTGCTCCTGTAGTATAAGAAGGCAAAAGGCCTTTCTCGATATGTAGCTCTCAGTGGTCCTGCGGGCAATGAATCAAGATGAATCATCTCCGCTTTCCAATCTACACAAGCTGAAGATTTCATCAGTACAACTGAGC
>JASUUG010000055.1:0-45350 GCA_030449905.1 Luvunga scandens
AATATTCATATTATCATCATATTTTAGCTGTCAAACATTATAAACATAATATAGTACACAAGATTGAGTAGCATTACGAACCACGTCAATGTCCGCAAACCGCTTCAACATTATATCTTCCCGCCCATCAATGTAGCTGTTTAAGTTGTTGCTATACTGTAATGAATGGACAATACAGTCACCATTGTTCCATTACTGCTTAAAAAATACTTATTACATATATTACCCGAGGATTAACAAATTAACAAGATTTCGAGCCATTATAAGATAAGAAATTATAGTAATCAGTTATCGGCTGATTCACTCAATACCCAGAAAAACGTGTCTGTATGCGTGACTTGCTGAGGTAAGGCATTTGGATATTGGCGTTGCTTCTGACTGATCAAGCATAAATATGCATGAATATGCTGTTGATGAACATAAATAAGTCAACTTATAACAGCATTTGGTACAAAAAGTAAAACAAACAACAGTTCGACATTTTTACCATTGAGAACACTAACCTTATCACCAAGCCACCCCATCGAAGCATTGCACAATAGTATTTCAAAGAACTGTTTGGACCATTGAATGGGACGATCCACAGTAATCCTACCAGCAAACCATTGATTAAACTCCTCAAATAGCCTCGGATCTTCAAGGCCCCCCAGCGGATTTATGTTAACACTCGTGCTTTCATCAATCTCATGGTCCGTTATTTTGAGTAGGAGAGGAGGTCTGACGTTCCGAACTCTCTTGAAAGGAGGAACAAAATATGGACTGTTAAACACATGTGATGGTCTATCTGAGACGGACCGAACTTATTTACACCAGGAGGGGCCTTCGTGAGGATTTGCACATTGTCATCACTTACGCCGCCATACAGGATTTTATACAACGACATTGGAGTTTGATCATCATATTGATCGACATTATTGTACGGCACATAGTCATTCGGGTCCTGACAATTCGATAAATACATAATATTAAACATCATATTATCAACAACAAAACATAACTGTTTTATGGTTTAGGGTTTAGGATTTACTGTTGCTTATTAAACTTGCTTACCACATGCGATCGGCCAATCGGAGAATCACTATGTGCATGCTTTGCAGAACTATAATTAAACGAAGCCATAAATCCCATGACTGTTTCTCTAAACTGTTGTTGTTCTCTTTGCTCAGCCTAAAATTCCGACCTCAATTCGTGAATGGACCGGTCAATACTGTCGATCCGTTGCATGACATAATCATAATGGAACTTTGTCCTCTCCTATTACCATGAAAAAAAAAATAAAGAGAGAGCGCGAAAATCAAATAAATTTGAAAAAGAAATAATTTTTTACAACAAAACTTAACCTTTGGATGTGGTGTGCCATCATAATCATGCGCGGACTCGTTATGTTCGTTGGTAGGAAGCTGATTCTCAACAGGATTTTGCTGCGCCTGTGTTGGGTTCGTGGTCTCGTGTTCCTCCTCTTTTCTCTTTGTAATAGGTGAGGTGTTGATTGAAGGTCAATGCTGCACAAAGTAACATACAATTTAACTAAAAACCAAGCAAAAAAATCTCTACAACAAGATTATATTTCATATCATAGTACGATACAGTAACAGATACCCACATCACGGGCCCAACTTGGGATATATGGCACGTAAGCCTCCACACTCTTCTAATATGAAGACACTTTTTCCTTTGCGTCCGGATTGATAGTTTGTAAAATCTTTTCCTTCTATAAAAAATACCACATTTGAAGTTCGTGTAATTATCTAGTACAACGTTTCACGTGTAATGTAAAGTATTTATATACATACATTAACAATTATATATTACTTATAAGACGAGAGTTGTCATTCATATATGAATACACCTCAGTAAAGTTTATCTTGGAAGAAGCCATAGGTTTCCACTGTATGATTCGAGGAATCTTTTTTTTGGTTTTCACAACCCATTCTACTGGCAGTCCTCCAATCGCCTCAAAAATCCATGCCTACATGAAAAAAAGGTATAAAGTTATAAATGTCTCATTAAATATTCATTACTACAAAACAAAATTGTAAAAAAAATTTCTCCACATACATGCACTCCAGACGTAAAGCCATAAACATTGTATTTTTCAATGTTATACTTTGGTTTGTCTTCGCAAGCCTTCCTAAATTTCTCGGCTTTTCCATTCAATACATTATTGAGACTGTCGTATATCGTTTCCCATGACAAACGACCCCACGGACGACTTCGAAAGTGACCAATCTCGTCAACCTCGTTCAACAACGAGAAATTAATTTGACAATAATCTTTTTTTCCATTGAGTACTCTGTCTACAAAGTAAAACAGAGCAATCTTTAGCGTATCCATGTCATCCATATCCTTGAAGTCTAAGTCCATAAATCTTGCATCGAATTATACAAGATTAATCTTGCCAAACAAACCGCCGAAATACTTGTGAAGCAACCTGTGCACTGTCTTTTGGTTTTTTAGTACGACAACTTTCCAATAGCAAAGTCCGGTTACTAGGCACCATTCTCCAACCGATAAGCGTATCAAATTTTCACAAATTTCAAACCACATTTGATCTTTTTTATTACATTCCCCATGGAACACTTGCCTTAGCAACACATTGTGCACAATTACGCCACTGAAAGGATACTTTCGGTACTTTAGGAAATATCCAAATATGTCATCCTTAAACAGTTTCAACTGTCGTTTCGTTAATTTATCTCAGATGGCTTTGACGATTGTATCTAATTTACACATACTTGTGATACGTCCGGGGAAGTGATGGGCATAAGGTATTTTCATGATGCATACTTCCATTGTCGGTTCAAGTGGACTATCCTCTTCTATTTTCGAATTCGCCATTTATCTGTAATGGAAACAAAATTAATTTGTTATACATCCCAATTATTAATAAATTCATAAAAATAAAAACAAAAAAAAATAAAAAAAATTAAAAAAAATCCAACACGTAGTGGGACAAGCACACTGCCTCTTCGTGCAACAGGCTCTGTCGCACAAAGAGGCAGCGCCTATTGGTGCGACAGGCATGCCTGTTGTACGAAAAGTGTGTCGCACGCAGACAGGCGTAGCGCGCGCTAGCGCGAGCGACAGGCAGGTGTTCTGGTGAGCGATAGGCGCCTATCGCTCGCGATCTAGTGCCTGCGCGAGACCCCACGAGAGTGACAGGCGCCCGTCGCTTGTGCGGGCTGGCTCGCGCGGCCTCCTACTCCAGCCCCTGTCACTCGCACGCGGCCTCATGGTCCAGCGCCTGTCGTGCTTTACAATCTCCACCGTCGGCCTCGGTTACATTTTTTCCCGACCACTAATTATAGTGTCAATCAAACTCTATATACAACAAACAATGCATACAAATCAAGAAATTTTCCATCGAACCTTCATTCTACAAAATCTAAACATAAATAATCTAAGTGGAATTTCATCAAACACATAATGTGCAATAGTTATAACTCATCATTCTAGTTAATTTTTTTTTTCATTTCACCACTCTAACAACCTATAATCATCTACAATGCCAATCATATTCACTCAAATCACTATGGAATGTTGAAACATTCTTACCTAGGGTTTGGGGTTTTTTCAATTTCTTTGATCCGTTTCCAATTTAAATAGAATAAGGTGGATTGAAGCAAGTTTTTTGTAAGTCGTGGCTATATCTCTTGCCGTTTCTGTCGCTGTTCCCGTCGCCGGTCGTCGCTCCTCGTTTTCCGTTCATGAGTTCTTGGTGAGAGCTTGACTATGGGAGAGTGACAAGGGTAATTTGGGGCAAAAAATTTAAGTTTGGCTAATTATGATATAAAAATATATAAATGGTTATGTTTGTAAATTATAAATTTTGTTTGGTTATTCTTGTAAATTCCCCGAAAGAAATAATACTAAGATTGTACAAAATGATCAACTCAACCAAAAGTTATGCCTTTTGAAGGTTACATGTTTTTTACTTTTAGGGTTCATAACACTAATTCCCTAGGCCAAAATTATATACACAAATTTGCAAGGAATTGGTAATTAGCATATAAAAAACATCATTATGTTAACCCACCACACGAAATTAGAACATGCCATTTAATTAAAAATAAGCATTATATCATGGCATTCATGTTTCAATTAAAAGCAGAAAATAACTCATACTACTCTAGTACCAATGTGGACTTAATTAGGTATATTGTGTTAGGACAATAAAACCTTTGGTGAAAACTATCACTTATAACCCAGGAATATTCATGTCATATCATTAAGAATCAACAATAAATTATGCGGAAGCATACTTGAATCTATAACGCTTAATTCCTCTCTAGAGTTGTGTTGTTGGCCTTCCAGATCTACATGTTCTCCTAGAGTCATTTAGCTCTCTTTAGCTCTCTTTGCGGTCTTTCTCTCTGAGGATGGGATATTCGAAGGAATGGAAACGATTTCAATGTGTGACCTGGGGACTATGACCACTTATATAGACAACAGTTTCTTGTTGTCACTGGGTATTCCTAATTCTGCCCATCATAGAATTAGAATACTATTAGGTCTCTACACATTAAAAGCCCACATCCTATTAAATAATTAAAGCTCATTATATCGTAAACCTTAATAGATCACTTTTAATTGGGCTTAACCTTATATGACAGTTTGCAACACATAATGATTCAAATATAAGCATAACGCTGGATTAAAAAATCCAACAATGCTGGATTAAAAAATCCAACAATCTCCCATTTGGGCTATATGCATAACCTCATAATTATGTTTTGCAAAAATAACCATATGAGCTCAACTTTACTATCATTACTGAAGTATATTTATAACCAATTCAGTCCATCAATCATACCAATATAGGATCAAAGCAGCTTTCGTTACATCTATCGTAACTCAACCCTCAATGGTCACTATGCCAATAGAACTGAATAACATAGATCATGACGTAGATGTGTAGCATGGAAATTTCATGTAATGTGATCTTAACATATCTATTTCCAACTAGTCCACCTTAAACCTTATTGAGATCAAACCTTAGCAAAAACTCAGGGTGTGAACAAACCAAAACTTTATTCTGCAGAAAATAATCTTAAATATTCATAAATTAAAACAACAAAAAATGTCTAAATTATGAGAGCATCTAAAATCACAAACTCCTACTAAAACTGAATATCTTTAAATAACATGACACCCATACGAGCAGTGTGCTCATGAAATTTCTCGGGTGGCAATCCTTTAGTAAGCGGATCCGCAATCATGAGGTTTGTGCCAATGTGCTCTATAGACAATTGCCACTCTGAACTCTTTCTTTGACAACTAGGAACTTGTTGTCTATGTACTTCGACTTCATCGAGCTCCTGTTCTTATTGGAATACAACACTACTGACTTATTGTCACAAAATAACCTGAGTGGTCTATCAACACCATCTACTATACGCAGCCCCGTGACAAAATTTCATAGCCATATCCCATGATTAGATGCCTCATAACATGCTATGAACTCTGCTGCCATCGTGGAAGAGGTTATAAAAGACTGTTTAGCACTATTCCAAGAAACAACACCTCTAGCTAGCAGATAGATATAACCTAAAGTGAATTTCATACTATCTTGGCATCTAGTAAAATTGGAGTCAGTATACCCAATGATCTCAAGTTTATCTGACCTTAAATATGTGAGCATATAATTTTTTGTTCTCTGCAAGTATCGTAATATCCTTTTGGCTGCTTTCTAATGGTCTATTTCTGGATTACTTAAATACCTACCCAACATTCCAGTAACGTATGCTATATCCAATTGCGTACAAATCTAAGCATATATCAAACCTCCTACTGCTGACGTATAAGGAATCGTCTGCATTTCCTTCTTTTCATAACCATTCTTAGGGTACTGATTGAGTCTAGACTTATCTTCTTTGGCAATAGGGTATCACCTGGTTTACAATCTTGCATGCCATATCTCTTGAGAACTGTTTCGATATACCTCTTTTGTGATAATCCCATAATACCCTGAAAGTGAACTCGGTGTATCTATATGCCTAATACAAAAGAGGCTTCACCAAGATCTTTCATCTCAAAATTTTTAGTTAAAAATCTCTTAGTGTCGTGCAATAAGCCTATATCACTACTGGCAAGCAAAATATCATCGACATATAAAACTAGAAAAATATACCTAATCCCACAAAACTTATGGTGTATTCAATCATCGACCAAATTCATCTCGAAATTAAATGAGATGATCACTTAATGAAACTTGAAATACCATTGTCAAAATGCTTGCTTGAGCCTATAGATGGATTTTTTAAGTTTGCAAACCATATTCTTTGGGTCTCCGAACACAAAGTTTTCTGGTTGCACCATATAGATCGTCTCATCAATGTTGCCATTGAGAAACACCATCTTTATATCCATCTGATGTAACTCATGATTGAAATGTGCCACTAATACGATTATAATCCTGAAAGAGTCTTTCGAAGAAACCGGAGAGAAAGTCTCTTTATAATCGATGCCTTCTTTTTACGTAAAGCCTTTGGTGACAAGACGCACCTTATACCTCTCCACATTACCTTTCGAATCCCTTTTGGTCTTAAATATCCATTTGCAACTAATAGGTTTCACATCTTGTGGCAATGAGACAAGATCCCATACGACATTGTCTTTCATAGACTTTATTTCCTTATTCATGGTATTAATCCACTTTTGAGAGTTAAAACTTTCTATAGCTTGACAGAAATTAATTGGATCATCTTCTATCACACCGATGTCTGCCTTATGTTCTTTGAGAAATACAATATAGTCATCTGGCAATGCATTTCTCCTTTCTCTAATGGATCTCCTTAATGGCATAGGTTCTTGAGATGATAAAGTTTGTTCTTCTGAAACAACTTTTTCTATAGGGGGTTCTCCAACATTGTCTTGATTTATTATGTCTTGAACAACGTCAGGAGTAAGATCCTAATCAATGCTAATAACACCTATTGGAATATCAACATATTCCTCTTCAAAGACAAAGTCCCTAATTGTATCTCCCTTCGCAAACTCGACATCCTCAAAGAATCGAGCATTTCTCGACTCAAAAATCGACTTTATCGTGGGATCATAAAACTTGTACCCCCTGGATCATTCTGAGTATCCAATAAAATAGCAACTCACCATTCTTGAGTCTAGTTTATTCTCATTAGGCCTATAAGGCCTTGCCTCAGTTGGACATCCCCAAACATGTAAGTGCTTTAGACTAAACTTCTTTCTTGTCCAAAGCTCATAAAGGGATTTGACAGTCGTTTTGGTTGAAACCCTATTAAGGATATACGCTGCAGTCTTAAGTGCTTCTCCCCAGAGTGATTCTGGTAAGGTAGAATGAGAAATCACACTTTTCACTATGTCCTTAAACGTCTTATTTCGTCTCTCAGCAACACCATTCATAGTAGGCGAACCCGGCATAGTATACTATGGGACGATACCGTATTCCTCTCGGAATTTAGCAAATGGCCCTGGGCGTTGTTCACCTGAACCATCATATCAACCATAGTATTCACTACCACGGTAAGATCTAATGTTTTTGATTCTTTTGCCGAGTTGATTCTTAACTTCAGCCTTAAAGTTTTTGAACATATCTAAGGACTGTGCCTTTTCATGCAGGAGATATATGTAGCCATATCTAGAAAAATCGTCTATGAATGTCATAAAATATTGTTGACCATTCTAATGAGTAGAGAATAGCCTACAAATGTTTGTATGTATGAGTCCTAAGACATCCAAACTCCTATTAGCTCAAATCTCTTTTTATTGGTTTATTTCCCCTTAATACAGTTAACACAGATGTCAAAATTTGTGAAATCTAAGGGGTCGAGAATTGCATCTAACACAAGTCTCTCTATTCTCCATTTGGAGATATGACCCAATCTCTTGTGCCATAACGCAGCCGAATTCTCATTGGTTAACTTTCTCTTTAAACCTCGCGTACTTAATTGCAGGGATTCATTAAATGAAGTAATTGTATCAAGCATATAAAGATTATCATTACCTAACAAAAAACCGGAACTAATTAATTTTGAATCATGAAACAAACTAAATTTTTCATTTTCGAATGAACAAGAATAACTAGATTTGTCCAAAGTGGAAATGGAAATCAAATTCCTCCTAAAAGACGGAACAATGAATGTTTCATTAAGACCCAAATAAAATCCAATCTTTAATAATAATCTATATTTTCCAATTGCTTCAACTTCAATTGTTTTGCCATCACCCACATAGATGTATCTTTCACCATCTTTCGGGTTTTGGCGGTTGAGACAACCCTGTATAGACACACCGATATGAGTGGTTGCACCAGAATTTATCCACCATGTGTGTCTAGGTACCGAAGTTAAATTAACCTCAGAACAAACCATGCAATGCCTTTCAACTCTGGAAAAGAAACAACTAATGTCGACTGAATCATTTGATTTCTTTTGTTGTTTTTTTTTTTGAGGTAGTGCCTTTGCAGCTCCTTTATCTTTATTTCTTTTGTTGCCCTTGTCCTTACCCTTATATCTTATTGAAATTAGGTTTGTCAAGAGCGTACCAATTTCAGCCTTTTCATTTTTGACAAACCTCTGCTCAATTTCTGTAAAGAACTCCTTAGCCGTAATTGCTTTCTCAGTGATTAAGCCCTTAAATGCTTCTGGAATGGCCTTCTTCATGATCATGATACACATACAATTTAATCTCTCCCACCTTTCCATTTCCCTTTTATCATCAGGGGTACTCTCATCTATAAGAGGTGAGGGAGAATAAACCCTTAACGCAAGGTCAAGATCTATGACTATGAGAACTATTGAGAGATTCTTGTGCCATGATTTGAAGTTAGAGCCATTTAGCATAGGAATCGAATTGATGTTGGCAGTAATATTAGCAGCAGTCATAACTGAATGGAGAATAACAACCAAACAAAACAAGCTTATATTAGTCTTAAAATAAAAATAAATTCAAATAAAGGTAAACTCATCTCAAGATAACGGGCAGTCCATTAATATTCTATCTTTGGACAAAAATATTAACTTGTAAGTGATATCTTAGTGCAGTAATCAAACATTGATAATAAGAATATGTGAAACAATGAATCTTTTTTTGGGCTGATTTATTGTTCAAATGTAAAGCCGAATAATCATCACGTGTTTATTATCACAAGTACACATGTAATTCTATTAAATATAGACCTTCTTTTGGGTTGAGCGATATTTTTTTGAAATTACATATACAAATTTGTTTGTATTCTAAAACAAATTAATCTCTACAAGAGATGTCACTTTAGCGATATGTTGCTTCAATTAATTTATCTCAAAATATATACAAACCAACCAATATTTGAATTTAAAATTCCACCAAAAATACCTAAAAAAATAAAAAAAATTAGGTTAAACTTCGATCAATGGTCAAAGTCAACGGTCAAACCGATCAACCATTGACCGGTTCAGGGTTGGACAGTTCGGGTGACCCAAATCGGATCCTGAACCAGCCCATAAAATTAAACCAACATTTTTTTTATTTAATGTGCTAAACCTTTTTAATAGGCTATACTTAATTCATTAAGCTCAACTTGTTAAGCCTAAACTCAAAATCATTAAGCCCAAGTAAATGTAGGACTTCAATGAATAACTTCTTAACTTGTTCTGCCAAAAGGAAATTTAAGAAACCCTTAGGGATTGTTATGATATTTTACAAAAAAACAAACCCTACAATCCTTTTTTCTTTTTCTTCTTCCCTTCACGTACGCGGGGGCGGCCATGGCAGCCTCTTTCACCTAAGCTACCACGGCCTAGAAGCTTCTAGTTGCTTGATGATGTGGCCTGATGGCCGCACCATTGTTGGACGGAAAAAGCAAATCGGCCACCATCCTTTTTTTTATTTCCTTTCCCCCTCTTTTTTTTTATTCTTTTATATTTCTTGATTTGGCGGTCTAAGGCCGTTGCTTTAATCCAGATCAGCCGCGCCCTGCTGGCCACGGCTTGCTACCTTTCCCACCGCCGACGGTGGCTGGACTACCGCCGGCTTAAAACGGAATCCTTTTTTTTCTTGAATTATGAATTTTTTAAATATTATTTTCTGTATTTCCAAATTTAATTCAAGAAAGAAAAAAAATCAATTTGTTCTCAAATTTAATGATACTAAATTTAAGAACACCAAAAAAAATTTAATTCTTAATATGTTCTCAAATTCAATAATTATAATAATTATGATATTATTAAATTCAAGAACACTAAAATTCAATCATAAATCAAACATAAATTTGATTCTTAATGATTGAACATGAATTGGCTCTGATACCACTTGTTGGGACAATAAAACCTTTTGTGAAAATTATCACTTATAACCCAAGAATATTCATGTCATATCACCAAGAATCAATAATAAATTATGCGGAAGCGTACCTGAATCTATAATGTTTAATTCTTCATAGGGTTGTGTGGCTGGCCTTCTAAATCTACACGTTTTCCTAGAGATTCTTTTAGTTCTTTTTGCACTCTCTCTCTCTCTGAAGATAAGATATCAAAAAGAATAAAAATTTCAACAGGTGACCTGGGGATCATGACCACTTATATAGACAACAATTTCCTGCTGTCACTAGGTATTTCTAATTCTACCCATCATAGAATTATAATACTATTAGGTCTCTACACATTCACGGCCCACATCATATTAGATACATTAAAGCCTATAATACCGTAAACCTTAATAGATCACTTTTAATTGAGTTTAACCTTATATGACAGTTCGTAACACATAATTATTCACATAAAAGTCCAACGTTGGATTAATGATCCAACAATTCTATATTAAAAAATCCAACATATTGAAATTAATTAACTACAATTAATAAACTTACTTGCACAACAAATAGAAGTAGAAGTTGATCTTTAGTAGAGTTACGTTACTAGTTTTGGATTGGAAGGCAATCACAACAAACTTGAAGTCACAACATAAGAATCAAAATCAATGCAACATGCTAGCGCTTTATTTCAACATTTGATTGCCATTATTATGTTTAGTGCTTTTACTTTTGCCTGTAGGAGGAAAGCAAGCTAAGAGACATATTGAGATTTTGGATAGATAAGTTAATAAGAAACTAAAGTCATTTACTTCCTTCAAAACCTCTCTTCAAAAAACTGCTCCCCACGTGGTTGCCGAAACTAAGTAATTACCAATTGGTTAGTTACTTTTGGATCAGATTAGTCCATCATGGGCGAGCCGCTCATGTTTATAGGTTGAAACTACAAAGGATGAAAGTCTAAAGATTTTTCTTGTTGATGATATTAATTATGCTAATGAAATTGTATCCATTAGTGTGTTTATTTGTGACATTAGCATGAGTTTACTAGTTGCCACTAACATTGTACATAGAAATCCAACATATTGAAATTAATTAACTACAATTAATAAACTTACTTGCACAACAAATAGAAGTAGAAGTTGATCTTTAGTAAAGTTACGTTACTAGTTTTGGATTGGAAGGCAATCACAACAAACTTGAAGTCACAACATAAGAATCAAAATCAATGCAACATGCTAGCGCTTTATTTCAACATTTGATTGCCATTATTATGTTTAGTGCTTTACTTTTGCTAGTAGGAGGAAAGCAAGCTAAGAGACATATTGAGATTTTGGATAGATAAGTTAATAAGAAACTAAAGTCATTTACTTCCTTCAAAACCTCTATTGAAAATGAGACCCACAAAAAGTTTCAAAACTAAGTAATTACCAATTGGTTATTTTACTTTTGGATAATTAGTCCAAACTTGAAATACTTGTTTTTATCATGTTTATATTTTATAAAAGGATGAAAGTCTAAAGATTTTTCTTGTTGATGATATTAATTATGCTAATGAAATTTATCCATTAGTGTGTTTATTTTGACATTAGCATGAGTTTATTTTATTGCCACTAACATTGTACATAGAAATTCCAACATATTGAAATTAATTAAAATATAAAAAACTTACTTGCACAACAAATAAAGTAAGTTGATTTTTAGTCAATTGATTAGTTTTGGATTAAGGCAATCAAATAAAACTTGAATAAAAATTATAAATCAAAATCAATGCAACATGCTAAGCGCTTTATTTCAACATTTGATTGCCATTATTATGTTTAGTGCTTTTATTTAAAATGAGGAAAAAAAAAGCTAAGAAAAATATTTGAGATTTTGGATAGATAAGTTAATAAGAAACTAAAGTCATTTACTTCCTTCAAAACCTCTCTTAAAAAGTCACGTTTTGTAAATAATTAATTTTTATTTAATTGGTTAGTTACTTTTTCATAGTCCATTGTGGGCTTAAAAGCTCATGTTTAAGGTACAAAAAACTAACAAAGGATGAAAGTCAAAGATTTTTCTTGTTGATGATATTAATTATGCTAATGAAATTGTATCCATTAATGTGTTTATTTGTGACATTAGCATGAGTTTACTTGTTGCCATAACATTGTACATAAAAATTTTAATTTTTTAATAGACTTATGAAAAATCAATTATAAAAATTAATGACCAATAAAAAAATTTATTAGAATATATATAAATATAATTTAATAATGTGTGTGTGTGTGTGTGTGTGTGTGTGTGTGTACATATATAGTCATTAAATAGTAACCTTTATTATTTATCGAATTCAATCAAACAAAAGCATAAACTGCATTTATTGCTAGTTGAGCTACGCTTAAGAAATGAATGACAACTTAGTTGAATAGACAAAAAAATAGTATTCAATAATATTGATAATGAGACAATTGCAAAAAGTTTCAAAACATAAAATGCATCGAGGACAATTATAAGAATATTTTAACAAGTATAATTGGACAACAAACTTGAAATACTTGTTTTTATTGAATTTTATATTTTATAATAATGTTGCAACTATAATTTCCCTCTTGAAATCTTTCCTTTAGGTCTATCCATTTATCTTCTACAATGCAGTTATTAAAGGTTTATTTTATTCCTAAATTATGTAAGTACAATTTAACCCTCTAAACTAAACAAAATATAAAATTAATTATACACAAAGAAATAATATTTTTATCAATTGATTGTTTTATATACATCAAATAATTAATTGATAAAAATTATAAATATTATACCTTGTGAAATTCCTAAAATACTGAAATTCTAAAAACATCCCTGTAACATCGGCAATTTATTAATAGAGTCAATGGCTTGATTATAAAATGATAAAAATTGAAATATTAAGTGGAAAAAATAATTATCAAGAAATTTTGGTAGTAAAGTTAGATGTCAGAAAATATTAGTTGATAAAATCAAAATATCCTTAGTTAAAAGTCACATTTACTGTATATTATTAATTTTTATTTAATAATTATAACTTTTTTTCATAGTAATTGTGGCTTAAAAGATACAATATCTAAATACAAAATAAGGCCTTAACATCATACATACATACATACATACATACATACATACATACATACATATGTAAATTACATGTAATGAATTTTACTTGAAAAGAAAAATCCAAAGGCTACTTTGTTTACATAAAGCAAAATTAGCAAAAAAATAATTTTTTTAATAGACTTATGAAACAAAAAATTATAAAAAATTAATTTTACATAAAAATTTATTAGGGGTATTAAAGATAATTTAGCAATAATGAGTGTATTAATCAATATTATAAGTGAAAAATTGATAATTTTATCTTTAATAAATGTGCACTTTTTAGTGTTAATCACACCCCCAACTAGCTTATTATTAGACCTTAGCAATTTAAACAATAAAAATTTAGCAAAATTTTAAATCCAAATTAAATCTCTTTTTTTTTTTTTGAAAATTGTGTTTACTTCTTTCATCAGATTAATGACAACATTCAAATAAAAGTATAAGCATTATCTTTGACTTAAAGAAAATTGCATCCACACAAATTAGTCAATTAAAATCATGCAAAATGATCAATTATCAAAACTACATTAATTAAGTCACTTTTAAGAGTGATATGTCAAACTCCAAAATATCACAGTCAAGAGTAACTATTTCAAAAGAAAATAAACCCTAAAAAACAATCACTCTAAAAAGTGACAAATTGAAAGAAACAAATAAAATAATATACAATTGATTGTAATGAAACAATAATAATCATAGTTTAAAAAAAAATAAAAATAAATTCTTTTTCAAGGGAAACAAAAGCTAAACTAATTTATTTCCATTTTTATACATCACCACATCTTTTAGCTCATCTTAATAGCTTTTACTTCATACTATAATTACTTAAAAAACAAAAGGAAATTGAGACAGGTCATAAATTGTCAACTATTCCTTTACAAAAAAGGATAATAAGGAAAAATAAAATATATGTTTGAAAAAAGGAGTAAAGTTTTGAGACATCTTACCTACTACTAGAAATTATTGAAATTTTTTTTTTTTAATATTATTTATTATTATTTTATTTTATTTTTTAAAAACTATTTTTACGAATAATAATCATCTATATTAAAAGCATAATGGGTGGTGGAAAACATAAAAATAAAGGTAACAATTCATTCAAATTAAAAAGATAAGGAAAAAAAAAAAATGTTGTTTTTTAATATATAGGTTGGTTAACGTGGATACTATATGATAGAGACACCGGGCTTGAAAGGATTCCAATATGATCAAAGCCTCCAAGGCTTCAAACATCACCTTTTAGGACTTTAAATAATTTTTCAATAATAGATTAAACCCAATCTCTCAGTTCATGGACTTTAGGAACACTTACAATATTTTTAATTATTTCACTTTTTTTTTCACTTCTCTTTTTTCCAAATGATTTGATTGAAAGAAAATATAAAGATCTTGTATAATAAACTATAAAGAAGATTATTTGGCAAACAATGTTACCTTTTCAAAGGATCAAATGTTCAAAAACCCTTTTGAATTTGATTGACATGTACATTTTTAAATGGCTTGAAAAATTAGTTTTACTTATCAAATTTCTCAATTTATATTTCAACATGCAAAGTTTTGGAAAATATTCCAACTAACATTATCCAGCCAAAGATAATATAAATACTAAAATTTGGAAGTCATTATGTCATCCAATGTTAAATGACCGTAAATTTTTTAGAAAAAAAAAAAAGGTTGAAAAAATATAATAAAAGAAGAGTTGGGGCGATCATATCGAATTGATTGTAGAAACTTAAAGAAGATGTTTAAAGAAAAAAAAAGAAAATAAATTAGAAAATAAATTGTTTTTTTAGAGAAACAAAACTTTAAAACTAAGAAGATGCATTTAATTTCAGAACATGTGAAATCTTTCACTCAAATTTATCCAAAGTTATTCTTTACAACAAAAATTAGAAAAAACAATCACCAAAATTGATCATTTACACAATTTAAAACCTTTATTGCTTTTAAAAACATTATTCTCAATATCTTAGAACTTTAATCATGAAGTAAAGTTTTATCAAAATCATTATTATAAGATTAACAAAAATATGTACAAACGAAGAGTTAAATGTAATTTACACTTTTTACAAGGGTGATTGCTATCATCATCATTAGACTAATGCAACGCCAAAGTCATGGGATCTATTTCTGGATTGTAAGTTTGAAAAAGATCAAGCAACTCATTAGTAATGGCAACACGAATAGAGAGTTTTTCCGTTAAGGATGGAATGAAATAATTCTTGATTGCATGATTAAAAAATACTATTAAGCCATCATAAAAGTCATCAACGTTAAACGAACTGATGAGTTTTTTTATGGATATTCAAATGATCTCAAAAAGAAAATGTAATAAGTGCCTTTAAAGTTGCAAGATTTTCTGACAAGAAAATGAAGGCATCAGTATGATTTAACATCTCGGATGGTCTTTCTTGTATATTTGAGACAACTAACTCTTCTTTAGTTGGTGAACTAGGCAGACATCTCAAAGGTTTTAAGACTTTTAGAAAGATGCCTAACACTTGGCTTATTAGAACAAAAATAGCTTTTAAGACATACTTTAATAACCTTTGGTCATTTCTTTTATATACAAGATATGGTTTTCTCTCTGATATAACACAACCAACATTTATGGCTACCTAAACTAATTCCTTGTACCTTTCATAGTGAAATCCAGAAAGTACACAAATATTCTTAAGTTGTTTGTTCAAAGTTATTGCCATTGGAATAATTAAAAAAATAATAATTTGTGAGTGCTTGAAAAGTAGTCTCTATTTAAAGATCTTAGTGACAGATACAATGACACATAGTTATAAATAGAGTGGTATGTTTGTCAAATGATGCCTAAAGCTTGTGGCTCAATAATTCAAAAGCAAACAGAAAAAGTAAATAGTAAAAAGAAAGAGCAAACAATGATTAGACATAAAATCATACAAAAAATAAGAATAACGTAAAACATAAAAGAATAGTAAAATAAATGGATATTTAATGGTAGTTGTGATTTTGTCTCACTTCTTCCTCTGGTTTTATGTCTAATAACTACTTGAACGCCCTCTATGGATTGAGGATAGGTTGCTTATCTAGTTTTCTTATAAACTGACAAATAGAGTATTTTAAAGTTAGATTCCCAAGACTAAACTGTGCACTTTCTATTTAGAGCATCTTCCATAAATTATGAATCTCACGTTGCACGTATCTGCTCAGATGCGTCTTAAGAGATCATAAGATATCATCTAATGATTCTTTACTCATGTCATTCTTAATGAATTTGATTTTATCTTCATGATTTACAAAAACCATTCCCAAAGTGTTACAACGTGGTTTAATTGCAAGCAAGTCTTACACCGTTAGGATATTTAAAGCTAGGCAACTTAGTTATTCTTTTTTTAGCAAATATGCTTTTATCAAAATTAGGCATGTAAGAAACAAATGGATTAGAAAAATCACTTACTAATTAGACTTTTGCTTTAATTAACTAACTAATGTCAGCAGAAATCCCATTTTCAATTAACAAACGTAGTCGTTCACAACAACCTTTATAAATGTTTTTAAGAGCATTTTAAGGGAGAGAACTTATGCAATTTATGTTGTATTTCTTCTATGTTTAATTTTGGGTTTCAATTATTGTGAGAAACTAAAGATACTAACTTAAAAATTCACGGAGTGCCATAATCCAACATTTATACGGGAAAGTAAATTAAAACATTAAAAAAAATCAATAAAAACACTCAATGAATATAATCAAACTTATAGCTCACCTTCGTCTTTTTATTGAATTTACCTCACTTTTCAATTATGGTTCATAAATACCATCCTCTATTTCTTTGAGTTATTTTTTTTAGATCTTCAATGTGGGATACAAACAATGGTGGTCATAAACCCAAATAGGATGTGATTTACAAACTTGGTGCAAGCTTCTTGAGTGAAATTTTACATATAAAAGTTCTCTTAAATGTTTCAAAAGGGTTTTCTTGTAGAGGTACACATGACAAATATAAAAACAAGTGAAATGAAACACAATTTTCAAATAGACACATTTAAAAAAAAACAACGTAATGCATTACATTCAAGACATGGAAAAAAAAGGAAAAGAAAAAAATCAAACAATTTAAATGGTGAAGTAATAGTAAAAGGAAATGACAAAAAGTTAAGACAAAAAACTTAATTAAGATTTGTGTGGGTCACTCAAATTGATTTTGGTGTTTGCTTCACATGGTTGGTACTCCAAATATGGTTTCAATTTTTTACCATTAACTTTAAATGCGACACCATTCTTTAAATTCTCAATTTATACGGCCCTATGTGGAAAAATAGTGTGACAAATAAATGGGACAAACCATCTAGAACGTGATTTACCGGGAAATAGATGTAGGCGAGAGTTAAATAAAAACACTTTTTGTTCTTATGTAAAAGATTTCATCATGATAGATTTTCATTTGCTCCAAGTAATTCTTAACATTTTTCTCTTCTTAGTCACTTATGAGTTGGGGAGAAAGTACCACTGGATAGGTTTGCTGATCTCTAAGGTATACAGACCTTAATTCTTCCGATAAAGGTTTCAATTCCAATTTTGGTGCTTCCTCTTCCCTTGTTTCTTCAATATGTATCATGTCTTCAAAGTTCAATTGGCTTCTATAATCTTCAGGTACCTATATAAAATTAAGTATTAAGCATATGTTAACAGTATTACATGTTAATTTCTTACTTGATTCAAAAGAATAAGGAAAATAAATTTTCGTAAAGTTTCTAAATTTTTTTCTTTATGAATTTGTTCTTCAATGAGTTCAATATCCTCATTCTCATTATCTTCATTGTTTGTGTCACGAGGTCATTTACACATGTTAGACACATTGAGTTCCAACGTCATGTTGCTGAAAAATAATTTCATTACTCCATTCCTGCGATTAATCAAAGCATTAGCAGTAGCTAAAAATGGTCAACCCAATATAAAAGGAATTTGCTTGTATTCATCAGTAGTTGGTTCTGTTTCCAAAATAATAAAATTCACAGGATATATGAATTTATCAACTTGAACTAGTACATCTTTTATTATTTCTTTTTTTAAAAGAGTGGTCGGGGTTGGTTTTAACTCATCAAGATCGAGTTGTTGATATACTAAGTATGGAAGCAAATTGACATTGGCATCAAGATCAAGTCGAGTATGTCAAATTTTATGGTCTCTAATAATGCAGGAAATAGTTGGACAACTAGGATCCTTGTATTTTAAAGCGTTTCTGGTTAAAAGAATAGAATTTACTTGTTTTGATAGAAAACATTTCTTTTGCACCTTATGTTTCCTTTCATAATACATAGATCTTTCAAAAGTTTAGTATAAGAAGGTACCTGTTTAATGACGTTCAACAGAGGAAGTTTGACCTTCACTTGTTTAAAAATTTCATAAATCTCTACAATGTGGTTTGATTTCTTTAACTTGATTAGTGCTTTAGGAAATGAGGGTACAAGAAGAGAGTTGGTTATTTCTTTATGGGTTAAAGGTTTGATAGATTCTTCCATATTCTTTGAAATTGAATCCTTACTAATTTCACAAGGGTTTAGAATATGTTTTTCAACAACTTTACCACCACGAAGGGTTATAACTGATTTTACTTGGCTTATATTTTGGTTTCCTGTATTACCCATTTGAGGATGTTGTTGACTCTTGGGATTTGGTTCAAGTTGAGTAAAAAGCTTATCTTTTTCATACATGTTAATGTAAGTTTGGAGACTATTTCTATCAAATTGGTTAAGGTTTGCATGGTTGGTTATTGATCAATTCTTATTTTTCAATGAATGAATGCAATGTATCTTTTAAAGTTTTTCTTAAAGTTAGGACATATAATGGGTAATTATGAGAGTTTTGGAAATTTTGACATGGAAGAGCTTGTTGTGAAGATTGTGTGATTATCATTTCTTTAAATGAAATTTGCATGGTTTTTCTAACCATAGTTGTAAGTTTGGGAGTATGGATTGAGATTTGGCTTTTTGAAATTGTTAATGACATTTACTTGTTTGTGCAAACTTTCTCTTAGAGCTAGCAAGGTCGAACAGTTCTGTATAGAATGATCAATAGAATCACAAATATAACATGAAATATCTAAACATACTTTACATTATCACTCTTTTTTTACTTTAATACTTTGACTTTTCTAACTAAGGATGCAAATTTGCCTTGAAGGCAATAGTTTTCGTTAAGGTTGTACTTACCTCCACCATATGGAGATTATTGGGGTTTATTCTATAACTTATAAGACCTAACTGTATCCCAGTGTTATGCTTTCTCTATTATATAGTTAAGTAATCTAATGCATCTTCGGGACTTTTGTCCCTAAATTCACTAGTACACATCATTTCAACGACTTGTCTATATTGGGATGTTAGTGCCTCGTAAAAATAAGACACTAACTTCCATATTTCAAAGCAATGGTATAGGTAAATGTTAAGTAGCTCTTTATACCTATCACAGCATTGGTAAAGAGTTTCTCCTACCTTTTGAGTGAAGGCAGTGATTTATCTTTTGAAACAATTTGTTCTGTGGACTTGAAAGAATTTTTTTCAAAAATTATGCTTGCATTTCATCCTAAGTTTTGATAAATTCTAATATAAGATTTTCTAGCCAAGTTTTAGCTTTTTCCTTTAATGAGAAAGAGAAAAACTTAAATTTGGTTATGTTCATGCTATAATTTTTATTAGTATAGGTGTTACAAACTTCCTCAAATTCTCTCAAATGCAGGTATAGATTTTAAGACTTAAAACCATAAAAAGTAAGCAGAAATTGAATGATACTAGGTTTGAAATTAAAATGAGATGTATTAAGAGGAAAAACTATATATGATTGTGATCTTGTTCTAGTAGGATGCATGAAATCTCTAAGTGTCATAGGCTATTCATGAAGATTTTGCAAGATTTGGTTATCTTCGTACTCTACAAAGTTATTAGCTCCGTTGTCGGTATGTCTAAGAGTAGTGAAGGTGATTTCCTAATTAATTAATTTGCTACTATCTGTACGAGATCAACGTTGCATGTAATACTAATGGTGTATGTTAAATTAAGAAAATGATGCATAAACAAATGGATAGTGTATAAAACACCAAATGAAAATTACACAATTATAACAAAATGAAAATAATAAGCAAATAATATAAATGTACAGAAATTAAAAATAAATAAATGCGAAATAAAATAAAATAAATTAGAAATTGATTAATTGAAATTGAAATTGAAATATTAGGCGGTTAAACCAACCTTTAAACAAAGTAATTAAAGGAAACAATTAACAAAATATTAACGATTTAGGTAATATTTTGGAACCAGTCATATAATAAAACATGAAATAAAAATTACACAAATTAATGTACAAGAATAAACTAAAAAATAACATGATAGGTGGTTAAATCAGCTATATAAATTAACCAAAAAAATTATAAAAATTAAATTGTAGAAATTGAAAAAAGAAGGAAGGGAAGGAATACTTACCTTATTCCTTCCCTTAAGGTATGAACTCTTTTTTCTTTAAACAACTTTCAATAATTACTGATTGAGATAATTTAATTTTCAATTTTTGGGCCTTAATGATAATTTTAAAAGTCCAAGTCCATGTTTGTTACATCCATAAAGTCTAAAGGTTCAAGTTCATTTAATCTTTAAACACAAAAATCCAAGGAATAAGTCATAGCTCAAAAATCTAAGTTCCAATTCGGTTTAGGGGTTGAATTGCAAAAGTTGTTGGATCAAAATGAAGTTTTTCATAAATTTTATAGATGATAATAAAATTTTAAGAGAAGAGGAGTGCTCACTGAAGTTTTACAAAAAATATTAGGAAGATAGACATTGACGAAAAAAAAGACACAATGTGACACCAAATTTTAAAACTTTCAAATAATGGCACAAAAAATTTGACACAATTCAAAAATATTATTATTCTCAAGTATAAAAATGTCTAGCTATAGTATAATTCGGTGAGTCCAGGGTCGAAACACAAAGAATTTAAAATCTAAATAGTCAAGTTATTAAATAAAAAAATGTGGGAAAAGGATTTATTAAGAATCAATTTAAAAATATGCTATAATTACAGGATCCATTCTTGGGTTTTAAATTATAGTTATAAAAACTCCCTCGTATTTATATTTTGTATTTATTTTACCAGTTAATTATTATATCATTTAATTTTTAACTAACAATTAGTGTGATAAACATAGAACAATACTTAATGTGTCAAAATTATATTGAAGTGTCGACATTATGTCAAAATACTGTATAAATCTAAAGAAATCTAAATCTATAAATTAATATGACATAAAAGAAACTTGCAAGAAAGAAAAATACAACAAATAAATAAAATTTAAGACTCACTTGAGAGAGTAATTAATCAATAATTTGAATCCTTGAGTTTTACCTTTCACATTAACTTAAAAATTAGTCATTTATATTGAAAAATAAAACACTCATTTTATTTAACAAGCTTTTAAAATATATTATAAGAAAATAAACTACATAAAAGAAGAAATCTTTCTAACCCTCAGCCTCAGTTTCCTCCCTTCTCTTTGGCTCTATATAGTCCTTTGTCCATACTTCCTCTCCTTGGCTAAGGAACAAAATTTTTTAATTTTTTTAATTTTTTATTATATATTTACATAGAGAAGTATAACAGTTAGGTGGCAAAAATGGCCACGGACAATCATGAGCATATTTGCTGACTTTTTCTTTATTTTTTATTAATTACTTCTTCTCAATAATGCATCCCAATGGGTATAAACGATTCTTCTTTGTTCCCGCTCTCAATTATAATTCCTTCTTTATTTTTAAAATATTTATAAAATAAAAACTAATATACTGCAAATTAATTTTACATAAAAATTTATTAGGATGTATTAAAATAATTTAAAAATAATGAGCACATTAATCAATATTATAAGTGAAAAATTAATAATTTTATCTTTAATAAATTTACACTTTTAGTGTCAATCAATTACCCATCTCTATATGATAATCTAATGATAAGCTATTATTATTTTTATCTTTTTATTTTATTCAAATTAACATTATTTATCTTCACATTTTTTAATGTTAATTTTTCATATAAAAATATTATAAACAACAATAAAATTTATTAACATATACTAATTTAGAAAATAAATGATTGTATTCAAGTGAACATGATTTATATTATGATAATATATTACCTTATTTAAGTTTTTAAGATGTTTATTATTTGTTTAATGTTTGTAATTTGTAAGGTTATAAATATAAAAATACTAGTTAACAAGTTTTTTAAGTTAAAAAATAACTTAATATTTACTTTTAGTAATTTAGATAAAAATAAATATATTATTTAAATTCAGACATTTAATCGATTAGTTTTATTTAGAGTTCAGAGTAATTAAGTTTTATTTAAATTTTAGACAAAAAAAATAAAATTAGCTTAATTTATATCATTTTTTTAATTTTGTTATGGAACTTGTATTAAATGTTAAAAACCGTACACAAAAGTTAAAAATACAAAACGAAGAAAACAAAAAAGAATCCACGTCAGCAAAGTGCAAATCAAAGCCCACGGCAATTCTCAACGGTCCATTCCCCTGATCCCCCAACTCATCATATCATATCAAATTATCAAGTCATCTCATTCATCGTCATCTCGTAAATAATCCCCATTCTCTCTCTCAATGTCTGTATGACCTAACTTACCTTACCCATTTTCATTTTTCTAACAAAAATTAAAATACAATTTCTCCTCCTCCTTCGTCCAATCAAATGGACCCATCTTTTCTTCCCCCACCGCCATCTGTCCCACCTCCGCCGCCTCCTCCTCCTCCTCCTCCTCCCCCTCCGACCACCGCGTTCGTCGCCAACCCTAGCCCTCCTACCCTCAACCACAACCACCCTCCTTACGCTGAGGTAACTTTTCTGTTTTCTGTTTTATTTAATTTTTTTTCCAGCTTCAGCTGCTTGAGTTTTAATTTTTAGAAAATAATTTTTTTCTTTTTGGGGTTTGGGTTTTGGTTTTGGGCTTATAGATGATATGTGCAGCAATTAGTGCGTTGAAAGAAAGAGACGGGTCAAGCAAGAGAGCCATAGCTAAGTACATCGAAAAAGCTTACCCCAATCTCCCAACGACTCACTCGACCTTGTTGACTCAGCACTTGAAGCGTCTGAAGAACGCTGGACATCTCGTTATGGTCAAGAAATCTTACAAGCTTCCTGCTCCTAGATCTGATCCCGCTAGTAACATTCTTCCAACAAACGACGTCGTATATAATCATAACAACAACAATACTACTGCCGCTGGCTCCGCTGCTGCTGTTTCCTCGGGCCGAGGACGTGGCCGCCCCCGTAAGATGAATTCGGGTGCTCCTTCGGGTTTGGGTGCGGTTACTGCTGCTGGTGTTGATAAGCCGAAGCGGGGGCGTGGCCGGCCGAAGAAGACTGATGGACAGGTACAACGTGGGCCCATTAAGAGAAAGTCCGGTCGTCCTAAGAAGCCTAAAACTGTCAAGGCGCTTCAGCAGCAGCAGGCGCAACAAGATCAGCTTAATAACGTTACGGTTTCTTATGTTACAAGTGACGCTAATGTGCACGTGCCTGTGCCAGTGCCTGTGCCGGGTGTGGCAAGGCGCAGAGGCCGGCCAAAGAAGGTTGGTAGTACAGTTGTTGGTGCAGCCGCTGGTGGGAAACGGCCGCGGGGGCGGCCAGCGAAGCAGCTGCAGAGTGGTAGTGGAAGGCGTATTGGAAGGCCCGTGGGACGCCCTAAAAAGGTATTTACCCCCGCAACTTGTTATAGACATTGTCACACTATTTAACTGCTTTGATTAGGCCACAAGAGGAGCAGGATGTGAAGATTATTATAATTATAATTTTAATTTGGTGATGTAGTGTGCTGATAGCTAGAGCAGTTGACTAGCTTTTAGTCAAAATATATGTAAGTTTTTCGTTTAAGTTATTTACTGGCTCCATTTTTACATAAAAGTGGGTATTGTCTAGTTAAGTTTTTGCTTTATAATTTTACTTACTCTCATCTTATGTTAATGGGTTCAACAACACACTGCATAATTAAGTGGGTTTTTGAGTGATAATTCATTAAGAATAATATAAGTATACCAACTAATTATAGAAATTCATCCTTGGTAATTGATTGGGCATTATAGAATTGGATGATTTGAAAAAAAAAGGAATTGTTACAATTGATAGGAATAATGTGGCAATGATATTGACGTTTTTCTTTTTACGCATTAAAGTGTATCTGGCTAGTAAATTTATATGAATGACAATTGGTCCAGCCCCAGTTGCCTCAAAATCGGGGGCTAGATATGTTGTTAATTTATAGATGACTTAACAGATTTCTTTTTTTTAAATAATCCACTCACTGCATAATTAAGTGGGTTTTTGAGTGATAATTCATTAAGAATAATATAAGAATACTAACTAATTATAGAAATTCATCCTTAGTAGTTGATTGGGCATTATGGAATTGAATGATTTGGGGGAAAAAAAAATTAAGGAATTGTTACAATGGATAGGAATAATGTGGCAATGATATTGAATTTTTTCTTTTTATGCATTAAAGTGTATCATGCCTAGTAAATTTATGTGAATGACTTTGTATAACTAGTTTGTTTGTTTAATATCATTACTGGTGAAAAATGATCACATTACACTACCATATATACAGAAACCAAGATAAATAAGAATAATCTAAATGAGATTTTTAGGTTCAAATGATTTGATGATTTTCTTTTTAAATCTTTCATTTTTCTATTCTGCTGAATCAAGTCTACTTTCTTTCCATTTTGAAATAAAAGAATTTATCGTCGGCATTAACTGAAGCAGCTCAAGCTCAAGCTCAAGCCATTGCAGATCTGAAGAGGAAGCTTGAATTCTTTGTAAGTTTCTTTTTGTTCTGCTTGAGTCTAAAGCGATGCAACCAAACTTTTCCAGGAAGATGCATTTATCTTACAATTATGTCACTTGCAGCAATCTAAGGTGAAGCAAGTTGTTACTGTACTGAAGCCTCAGATAACCAGCGAAAGCCAAATCAGCGCAGGTGCCGCAATCCAAGAATTGGAAGTGCTTGCATCAATGGACATTAACATCCCATTGAAAGAGGACACTCAACCAGCAGTGCTTCAAAGTTAATAAAAACAAGGGTCAGAGCTGAGAAGAATGTGAAATTGTTTTTAGGGACCTGATTGCAAGCGAGCAGAATTGTACAAGTTTCTAACTGTGACACAGGAGAGAGAAAAATCTGTTAAAGAATTAGGAAGTTGCAATTCTCATTTTTATTAATCTTGTTGTTGTTGTTGTTGTTGTTGATATAACTATGAAGGATCATTAGTTTGTGTTTTACTGTAATGTACTCAAATTTTCTATGGAATTTTAGTAATAGCAAATTTTATAATAATATATGCCCAATCTCCTTGGTAAGGTAATCCTCTCCTATTAAATATTTTACCATTCTATTTTTATTTCTTTGTTCATTTTACAATAATATCCTTTCTACTAAGATCCTTAAATATATTAATAAAGAGAAAAAAATGATAATTTATTAAATTAGCATTAAGTGTAATATAAAATTTATCTAAATTTATATTTATTATTTTACTTTTAGGATAATTTAATAAATTAATTTTTTATAATATAATTATTAATAAGATTGTCAGAAGGATATTAAACAATGCTTTCATATGACTTATTAATTTATTTATAAATGATTATTAGTCAGATTGTGCACGAGTGCAAAAAATATTAGTCCTTTGATATTGATATTTATTGGATAATTGGTTAATTTATTAGAATTAACTTTATTCAAAGATAAATTAATTAATATCAAGAATATTGTTATAAAGATATTATTATAAAAGCTAAGAAAAAGTAAGAATACAAATAAAATATTTCTTATTAGAAGAGTATTTTGAGGTATTTTTTCAATAAATAAGGATAAAACACGTATTTAAATTAAAATATATAAACTAAATGAGTATTTACTTGCTATGACTTAAAATGCAATCAACGAGTGTAACTCAACCTTCAATTAAAATTATATTGAAACTGGAATTCTCATGCTTACTAGCAGGCTATAAATAGCCATCATATCACATCTTAAGCAATAAACTATTCTTCTACTGGCTCCACAAACTTAGTAGTTTTACACAATTATACTAACTACCTAGTACTGACACCTAAAAAGCCATTTAAGTAAGAGTGATGGTATAGTCATAAATTCATATACAGATTTATTTTAGTATAAATTAATTTGACATTAATTTATTGATTAAATGAAAATATAAAATAATAAAAATAACTCATGCGGATCAGAGTTATTTAATTCAATTAATTTAATCATGTCAAATTAATTTGTATAAAATAAATTTATACGCGCATTTGTAATTATATTATTACTCTTTAAGTAAATTGGGCCTAATCACTCTTATAATCATTGCACAAGATATAGTCACAAAGCTTTTGTCAACATACCCCCCATTAATGTAGCTTGAGTAATGCAATTCCAGTACGTGAAAGTAATAGTTAAGAGCGCCCCCATAAAAAGACCTTGTTGATCTTTTGTGTATTAACGCATGCTTCGGATTTGAATCTCGATTACAGGGCTAGGTGTTTCGTATGTGATGGGTGTCGCTATATTCCGTCTGATATTCCATCCTTTTTCGTAATAAGATTGTGCATGAAATTGAGGCTATCAAGCTTCATATATTTATGAAATTCATCCAAACTTTAGGATTTTTCAAAATTGGCCCTCTAAATTTTTCTTATCATAAGTATTCAAAACTAGTTTTTTGGACTAAATAACTTTCATACTTTCAACAATTTACCAAACCAAAACAAATCTTACCAAATAAATTTATGAAATTAGCCCAAAACTTTAAGATATTTTCAAAATTGACCCTCTAAATTTTTCTTATTATAACTAGTCAAAAGCTAGTTTTTTAGCCCAAACAGCCTTCACACTTTCAACAAATTACCAAACCAAAACCAATCATACAAATTCATTAAATCTCACCACCTCACTGAATCTTTAAATGTCATTACTCTCAATAAATCACAATCCTCATCACTCAACAAATATAATATTGCATAACTGAAGATATAATTATCAATTAGAGAGCAAGAAGTTAAAGTTAGTAAATATTCTTACACAATATAAATTTTTAATGTATTAGTTTTAAGGTTTAAGTTCGAAATTAATATGGGTTTTGTGATAATTTTATGAAATGAGACTTATCATGACATTTATAGATTTAAGCTAATATTGCTTAGAGAGTAAATAGAGTGTTTTTATTGCATGAGCATTTATTTTAGTTTAATTTTAATAAATTGATTGTGTTTTAGATCACTTTATGCTTCGATTTTATGCTTAATTGTAGGTGACTGACCAAAGAGCTCAAGCTTTATGGATGGATGCTGCAGTAGCAGACCTGCAAAGATTATAAAATACTCGACTGCAAATGAATTGAAATAAGCCTGAAAAGATAAGATGTTATAGCAATTGTTGTAGCAATTTATGAGCAAACACAGACAAGACTGCACGCGTGTTAACTAACAAAGAGTGTTGCAGCACGCTGGCACTGTCATATGCAGAAAAAAATATCAATAGTTCGCACAAAAAGATATGCGATCCGAGGTTGCCAAAAAGAAACACATGGCTAAATGCTTTTGGCTGCCCTAATTCCAAGATATAAAATGAGTAGATGTGAAAAAAAAAAAGGAAAGGATGAGGAGAGAGTCGTCACCCAAGAACAGTAACAGAGATTAAGAGAGATTTGAGGGTTGTAGCAAGGGATTCTAGAAGAAAAAAGAAGGAGAGATCGCAAGGACTTAGCGAAACTCAATTCCTCATCTTTATTTTCTTGTTCTTATTTCTTTATGGGAATGTATTTGATGGCAAAAACAAATCTTGTTACTTTTTTATCGCATATCATGGTCTAAACTTTGATGTAGTTGGGTGTTAAACAAGCTTAATGAGTGCTTAACTGATATATATGTGTTGCTTAAAATCTACTGTAGTATTTTGTCTTGATTTTACTTATTGTAAATCTCTATTTCAACTAACACTCATTTAGCGGATACTAGCTAAAAAGGAGTCTAAAAAAGATATGACTGGTAGAACAAATTAAGATAATATATGGTTTTAGATTGAGTTTTTCGAGTTGAGTTAATCTCGATTTGAATAAAGCCATACTTAATCTAAGATTAGTGAAGAATTAGATATAAGGATTTACCTTGTAGGGCAATTAAAATCTATAACACATAATGCTATATCTTATGTTAGCATAACAACTAATCATTTTTAGGTTGCATATAAGATATCCAATAGGGGACAGTTGATGATGCAAGAGAAATTTTGACCAGTGTTGTAGTAGATACTATAGCAACGGTACTGTAATTGAAAAATAGTCAATACCATTAAGTGAGTTTAAACATCAACTACTCCTTTCCCATTGGATACAACTTTGAGTTTGACTTAACATTTTTCTTATTGCATTTTTAAATTTAGTAGTTCATTAATTTTATTAATTTTTTTATTTCGCTCAGACTAAATTGCATTGTTAAGATTGTTGTAGCAAGTCCTATAACATCAATCTTTATGGAGATGATTTGAATTCTCATAATTATATTACTTGTTGTGTACACTTGCACAATGACATATATAGTAATAAGCAACCAACAAGTTTTTGGCATCGTTGTTGAGGATGGAATGCTTATTGGGATTTGTGAAGTCAATTTTAGTTTTCTTTTAATTAGTTTCTTTGTGTTAATAGAAGTGCTCTAACAATTGTTACATGGATAGGTACATATCTGTTAAATTCTAGTTTGATCCAGAAATTGAAAGAACTATAAGAAGATTGAGAAAGGTGTATAGACATTTAAGATCTGCTACAGAGATGGATGATTTGCAAGATATATGGAATTTGAACCCTCTAGGAGAAATAGAACTAGTCAATGTACAAGGAGGCCAAAAAGGTCAGAATGGACAGAATGTTCTTGGGCAACCGAGGAACAACAACATCATCTATACGGAAAATGACAGAGATAGAGTTATTAGAGATTATGCTGTTTTGACTCCTCAAGCCATAAATTCGGGAATAGTCAGATATGAGGTTCAAGTTGATAATTTTAAGTTCAAACCAGTAATATTTTAGATGTTGCAGATGGTAGGACAGTTCAATGGATTGCCATAAGAAGATCTTTATCTCCACCTTAAACTGGTTTTGGAAGTGAGTGATGTTTTCAAGATTACTAGAGCATTATAAAAAGCATTGAGACTCAGACTCTTCTTATTTTCTTTAAAGGATCGAGCAAGAATATGGTTGAACTCTTTATCGCCTGACTTCATTAATATTGAAATGACTTTGCTGAAAAATTTTTAATGAAGTATTTTCCTTTTACTAAGAATGCAAAATTGAGAAATGAGATCATATTTTTCCATCAACTTGAAGATGAAAGCATACGATATATGGGAAATATTCAAGGAACTACTTAGGAGATGTACTCATCATGGTATTTTTCTTGTATACAATTGGAAACTTTTTACAATGGCCTTAACCTGCTTAGATTGATGGTAGATGCTTGACAAAGAGGGCCTTGTTATCTAAGTCTTACAATGAAGCTTATGAAATTTTGGAGAGAATAACTAATAATAACTATCAATGGCCATCTACCATACATGTTGTAGTAAGAGGAACAACAAGAGTCCACAATGTAGATGCTTTGAAAGTATTATCAGTCGAAGTAACCTCATTAACAAATATAGTGAAGACTATGAATATTACTCCAACAACTGTTAACTAAATTGCTGATGTATCCTTTGTTTATTGTGAAGAAGGGCATCTGTTCGATAATTGTTTTGGAAATCTTGCTTCAATCAACTATGTGGGCAGCTTCAATAGAAAAAACCAGAATAATCCAAACTCAAACACTTATAACATTAGATGGAGACAACACCCAAACTTTTCATAGAGCAATCGGAATCAACATGCTGCAGCAAACGGTGGACGAAACAGGCCTGCGTAACCACCTGGATTTCACCATCAAAATCAAGGGCAAAGATACATTAGCAATGATCAACTCAATTCTCTTGAAACTTTGATTAAAGATTTGTGAAGAATGAAAATAGTTGTCTAGAGCTAAGCTGTATTCTTAAGAAACATAGAAATTTATATTGGACAACTTACTAGAGCATTAAGAAACATACCTCAGGGTAATTTACCCAGTAACATAGAAGATCCAAGAAGAGAAGGAAAAGAACATTGCAAAGTAATTAACCTGAAATCTGAAAAGGATGTTCATATCCCAGTCGTTGTACCAAAAAAAAGAGTAGAACCCATTTTAACCCAAGAAGAAACTCAAGTTGAAGAAGAGCCACAACCCTCCACTTTTTAACACATTAGTGTAAACAACTAAGTTATAGCATCTGCAGAAAATAATGATCTAGCACTTATCAATGAAGGTGCTACAACAACAACCGCATCAGTCTAAAACATTGCAAAAGAGAAGCAATCTGTACACCTTATTACAGTATAGTGGTTTAGGCACCCACTACCCTTTCTACAAAGATTCTCTATGCAAAAACAAAACAAGCAATTCAGTAAATTCTTAGCAGTGCTAAAGTAGCTACATATAAACATTTCCTTTGTGGGATCTCTAGAATAGATATTTTGGCAAGAAAAAGAAGGCTTGAAGAGTTTGAAACAGTTGTTTCGGACACAAGAATGCATCTATTTTTTTCTAAACAAGATATCTCAGAAGCTAAAGGATCCAAGAAGTTTTACAATCTCATGTTCTATAAGAACTAAATACAGTGGCAAGGCACTTTATGATTTGAAAACTAGTATCAATCTCATGCCTCTATCAATTTTGAAGTAATTGGAGGTTGGAGAAGTTAGACCAACAATAGTCACTTTACAACTTGTTGATAGATCTCATACCTATCCAGAAGGCAAGATTAAAGATGTACTAGTGAAGGTAGGCAAATTTATTTTTCCAGTGGAATTCATAGTGCTAGACTTTAAGATAGATAAAAAAGTACCAATCATTTTAGGTAGACCGTTCTTAGCCAACGGTAAGACTCTAATTGATGTATAAAAAAGAGAATTGGCCGTGAGGGTTAATGATCAACAAGTCACATTCAAGGTGCTAGATGCCATGAAGAGTCCTAACGAGATTGAAGACTGTAATTTTATCATTGTTGTGGATTTTACTATAACAAAGATATTAAATAGTTGCTGCAGCAGTGAAGAAGTCAAGGCTGTAATATTTGAAGAACCAGAAGATGAAGATCTTGAAAGAGTTGACATAGCATGACTAGGAGAGAAGCAACCTTTAAGAACTGAAGAGCACTTTAAATCTCTTGATTTTTGAAATAAGGAAGTAAAACCTTCTGTTCCTTTTATTGATTCACCTTCTATTTTTAAATTAAAACTTTTACCTTCACATTTGAAGTACGTTTATATTGGTGACAATGGCACACTTCCTATAATTGTTTCATCTTTTTTTAATATAGAACAAGAAAAGAGTTTGGTGGATGTATTGGAGAGATACAAGAAAGCCATCAGATGGACTATCATGGATATCGAAGGAATCAGCCCCTCCATATACATGCATAAGATTTTGCTAGAGGATTACTACAGCACTCTGTAGAACAACAGAGAAGATTAAATCCCATTATGAAAAAATTTATGAAGAAAGATATCATCAAATGGCTTGATGCTGGAATCATTCACCTAATATTAGATAGGTCATGGGTAAGCCTACTACAATATGTTCTAAGGAAAGATGGAGCAATAGTTGTAATAAATGAAAAGAATGAGCACATTCCCACAAGAATAGTAGCTGGATGGAGAGTTGGAATGAATTATAGAAAGTTAAACAAAGCCAAAAGGAAAGATCACTTTATATTGCCCTTCATAAATCAGACGTTAGACAAACTTGCTGGGAAAGAGTACTACTATTTATTGGATGGATACTCAGGCTACAACCAGATTGTTGTAGCGCTAGAAGACCAAGAAAAGACAACATTCACTTGTCCTTATGGAACCTTTGTTTTCATGAGGATGCCATTTGGCCTGTGCAATGCTCCAATAACTTTCCAAAGGTGCATGATGTTTATTTTTTTGGACATGGTCAAGCAAACATTTGAAGCATTCATGGATGAGTTTTTAGTTTTTAAGTAATCGTATTATGACTATTTGCATAATATAGAAAATGTGGTGAAGAGGTGTGAAGGGACAAACTTTATATTGAATTGGGAAAAGTGCCATTTCATGGTACAAGAAAGGGTAGTCCGAGGATATAAGTTCTTTAGAAAGGGAATAGAGGTGGATAAGGTAAAGATAGAAGTGATTGAAAAACTACCACCACCTACCTTTGTCAAGAGCATAAGAAGTTTCTTTAGACATGCTGGGTTCTATAAAAGGTTTATTAATAATTTCTCTAAAGTATCAAAACCTTTATAAATGTTGTTGGAGCATGACATACCTTTTAATTTTGATGAGAATTATTTAAAGGCCTTTGTTGAGTTGAGGAGAGCTCTTGTTATAGCACTAGTTATTGTAGCTATTAAATAGAGTATGTCTTTTGAGTTGGTGTGGATGCAAGTGACCATTTTGCTAGCGAGTGCTAGGGCAAAGGAAAGACAAGATTTTTCATTTCATTTATTATACTAGCAAAACTCTAACTAATGCACAACTGAATTATACTACCATAGAAAAAGAGTTGTTGGCAATTGTTTTTACATTTGATAAATTCAGAGCTTATTTGGTTGGCATTAAAGTGATTGTTGATACAGATCATTCAGCTATAAAGTATTTGATTTCAAAGGAAGATGCTAAACCAAGGTTGATCAAAGGGATTCTTTTACTACATGAGTTTGACTTAAAGATTAAGGACCGAAAAAAAACTGAGAATCATGTAGTAAACCATTTTTCCAAGTAAGAACCAAATGCAAGTACTCTGACTAAGTAAAACATAATAGAAACATTTCCTGATGAGCAATTGTTAATGCTATAGCATGCACAGATGCTATAGCAATTTGGATTCTCATGATATACAGACTTTGCTAATTACTTAATGAGTGGGTTACTACTATTTAATTTGAGTTATTAGCAGAAAAAAAAGTTTCTTCATGATGTCAAAAGCTATCAATGCGAAGAGCCTTACTTGTGCAAGATGTGTTTAGACCATGTAATTAAAATATGTGTTCTTGATGAAGAAATTTCACATATTCTTCAGTCTTGTCATGCTGCAGCATATAATGGACATTTTGAAAGACACAGAACAATGGAAAAAGTTTACAATTAGGTTATTACTAGCCCTCTATTTCTAAAGATACTTATGAGTTTGTCAAATATTGTGACAGGTGTAAAAGCGTAGGAAAGATTTCTCAAAAGCATGAGATGCCACTCACCAATATTTTGGAAGTGAAATTCTTAATGTATAAGGAATAGACTTTATAGGACCATGCATGCCCTCTTTTGGCAATTTATAAATTCTATTCCTTATACATTAAAAATTGCATGCCCTCTTTTGGCAATTTATAAATTTTAGTTGCGGTAGATTATGTATCAAAATGGATAGAGGCTGTAGCATTGCCAACAAATGATGCTAAGGCAATGGTAAAGTTCTTTAAGAAGAACATTTTCTCAAGATTTAGCACTCTTAAAGCTATTACTAACGATGAAGGAACCCATTTTTGTAACAAGATGCTTGCTGCAGCATTGACTGAGTATGGGATCAAGCATAAAGTTGCTATAACATATCACCCACAAACAAGTGGTTAGGCAGAAGTATCCAACAGGGTGATAAATAATATTCTAGAGAAATTGGTGAATCATAATAGAAATGATTGCTCACTTAGACAGAATGACTCCTTATGAACTTACCGAATAACTTACAAAACTCCACTTAGTATGTCTCCATACAGAATTATTTATGGCAAAGCTTGTCATTTGCCTTTGGAACTGGAGCACAAGGTATGTTGGGTAGTTAAACAACTTAACATGGACATGACAGTTGCAGCAGAGCAGAAGAAGCTATAGCAAATATTGCTTGGTTTTCTCTTTATACATTCCTACATTTTCATAAGAGAAAAACTGCAATTCTTTTAACGCATAAAGTTGTATCTTCCTCTATTTTGTTGTAGCTGTCATATCCATGTTTAGTTCTTTAACTACCTAATATGCCTTATGCTTTAGTTCTAAAGGCAACTAGCAAGAGTAAACAATTATGTATGGAGATATGCCAAGTGAGGTTTTATATAAACTGTTTAGTAAGCCTTCTATAAAGAGTCATTCATTTTAAAAGACTAATAATTTTTATTAAGATTCACCACTTTCTCCAAAATCTTATTTATCTCTTTGTTGGACATTGATGACGACCACTTGTTTTATAAGAACGGTCTCCTTGATTCCATACTTAAACATTGCTTTATAAAGAAACATCCTATTGCAAAAATGAGTTCTTTCATCATTAACAATGGCTCTGGGAGTGCCAATTCTTGAGAAAATATTCTTCTGAAGGAACTTCACCATTGCCTGTGCATTATTTGCTAGCAATGCTACAGCCTCCACACACTTGGATATATAATCTACTGCAACTAAAATGTATAAATTGCCAAAATATGGTGTGAATAGTCCTATAAAGTCTATTCCCCATGCATCAAAAAGTTCAACTTCCAAATTATTGGTGAATGGCATCTTAAGCTTTTGAGAAACATTTCTTTCTCCTTAATACCTGTCACAGTATTTGAAAAAATCATAAGTGTCTTTAATAATAATCTGATTGCAAGACTTTTGTTATTTTGTATCTTGTAAAATGTCTACTATATGCTGCAATATGACAAGATTGCAGAATATTTAAAATTTCTTTATTAAGAGCACATCTTCTAATTACATGGTATGAACACATCTTGTATAAATAAGGCTCATCCCATTAGTAGCTTTTGACATTATAGAGAAACCTCTTTTTTTATTGATAGCTCAAATTAAGTGGTAATAATCCACTCACTAAGTAATTAACAAAGTCTGCATATTATAGGAATCTAGATTGCTGTAGCATCTGTACATGTAATGGCATTAACAATTGCTCATCAGGAAATGTTTCAATGTCTTGCTTAATCAGAGTGCTTGCATCTAGTTTTAGCCTGGAAAGATTGTTTGTTACTTCATTCTCAATACCTTTTCTATCCTTGATCTATAGGTCAAACTCTTATAGTAAAGAATCCACATAATCAACCTTGGTTTGGCATCTTTCTTTGAAATCAAATACTTTATAGTTGAATGATCCATATGAACAATCACTTTGGTGCTAATCAAATAAGTTCTGAATTTATCGAATGCCAAAACAACTGTCAGTAACTCTTTTTCAATGGTAGTATAATTTAGTTGTGCATAAGCTAGGGTTTGCTAGCATAATAAATGAAGTGAAAAATCCTGCCTTTCTTCTGCCTTAGCACTGCTCTAACAGAATGATCAATTGTATTGTACTTTAACTTAAAAGGCATACTCCAATCAGGTGCTACAATAACTAGTGTTGTAACAAGAGCTCTCTTCAACTCAACAAAAGCCTTTAAATAATTCTCATTAATATTAAAGGGTCTATTATACTCTAGCAACATGGTTGATAGTTTGGCTATTTTAAAAAATTCCTTAATAAACCTTCTGTAAAACCCAACATGTCCTAAGAATGCTCTTGACAGAAATAGGTAATGGTAGTTTGCCAATCACTCTATTTTTGTCTTATCCACCTCTATTCTCTTTTTAGAAATTCTATAGCCTTAGACTACCCTTTCTTGTATTATGAAATGACATTTTTTCTAATTTAACACTAAATTTGTCTTTTCACATCTCTTGAACACATTATTTACATTATGTGAATAGTCATCATATAATTTCCCAAAAATTAAAAAATCATCCATAAATACCTCAAGTGTTGGCTCAAACATGTCTGAGAAAATAGGCATCATACACCTTTAGAAAGTTGTTGAAGCATTACACACGCTAAATAACATCCTTCTGAAGGCAAAGGTTCTGTAAGGACTAGTTAATGTTGTCTTTTCCTGGTCCTCTAATCTTATAGCAATCTGGTTGTAACCTAAGTATCCATCCAAGAAACAGTACTACTCTTTCCCAATAAGTCTGTCTAGTATCTGATCTACGAAAGAGCAACGGAAAGTGATCATTCCTTGTGCCTTTGTTTAACTTTCTATACTCTATGCAAACTCTCTATCTAGTTACTGTTCTTGTAAGAATGAGCTTATTCTTTGATTTGGTACAACTGTTACTCCACCTTTCTTTGAAATACATTGTACTAGGCTTACCCTCATAAGTTGTCGATATTGGGTAAATGATTCTAGTTTCAAGCCATTTGATCACAACTTTCTTTATGATGGGATTAAATCTTCTCCAATACACTATAGAGTTATTGTAGCAATCTTTCAGTAGAATTTGGTGTATCCATATGAAAGGGTTAACTCCTTTGATATTTGCCATGGTCTATTCGATGGCCTTCTTATATTTCCCCAATACATCCACCGATCTTTTTTCTTATTCTGCATTCAAAGAAGATGAAATGATTACAAGAAGTGTGTCATTGTCACTAAGATAAACATACTTTAAATGTGAAGGTAACTTAATAGAGGGAATAGAAGGTTTCACTTCCTTATTTGAAAGATCAAGAGATTCAAAATGCTTGTCAGTTTTGAAGAGTTACTTTTCTCTTAGCCATGCTATATCACCTGTTTCAAGATTTTCCTCTTCAATTCTTCAAATATTACAGCCTTGACATTTTCTTTGCTGTAGCAGCTGTTCAATCTTTCTGTGACGATAAAGTCCACAACACTGATAAAATTATAGTCTTTAATCTCATTGGGACTTTTCATTGCCTCTAGCACGTTGAATCTGACTTGTTGATCATTAAACAGCATAGTTAGTTCTCCTTTTTGCACATCAATTAGAGTCTTTCCTAGGGGTGTTCAGAATCCAATCCGATCTGCTCAATCCATCTGATCTGTAGAAATCCGATCCGTAAAAATTTGATATGTGGATTGGATTAGATTGAAATTTTAAAAATCCGCAGTCGGTGGATTGGATATAGATTTACTTCTGTAAATTTGCAAAAATCCGCGAATTCGTAAAAAAATAAAAAATATTTATTTAATTAAAAAATAAAACTTGTAAACATAACATTAGTACTTACTAATAAATAAATAAGTTAAAATATAGTTATATTAACACCGTATTATATCTTATATAGTTTTTTAAACAGTTAATTTTTATGTACTGATCTAAATAAATAAGATTTTTTCTTTTTAGTGGGTATATTCAAAACTTTGAATGTATTTTTTGACTTTATTTAAACAATTAATTTATTGAATTCTTATTTAATTTTAAATTTGATCGGTAGAAAAGTTATTTTTATATTTAGTTAGTTTGTGGGTTAAATAGAATTAAAAATTTTTAACCCACAAAAAAGCTGCTAAATGGTGGATTGGATATGGATTGGATTAAATCCGTATCGATCTATGACATATTGATTGGATTTGGATAGAGTTTCACCAATCCGTGGATTCGATTGGATAGAAAATTTATAATCCGCAAAATCGTGGATCGAATATGGATTGATGCCCAATCTGTAAAATCCGATCTGCGAACATCCCTAGTCTTTCCAGCGGCTAAAAAAGGTCTGCCTAAAATGATTGGTACTTTTTTATTTGCCTCAAAGTCTAGCACTATGAAATCCAATGGAAAAATAAATTTATTCACCTTCACTAATACATTTTCTATCTTGGCTTCTAGATAGGCATGAAATCTATTAGCAAGTTGTAAGGTCATCGTTGTTGGTCTAACTTCTCCAACCCCCAATTATTTAAACATTCATAGAGGCAAAAGATTAATGCTAGCTCTTAAATCATAAAGTGTCTTGCTATTGTATTTAGTTCCTATAAAACACGAGATTGTAAAACTTCTTAAATCCTTAAGCTTCTAAAGTATCTTATTCTGAAGCATATGGCTTTATTCTTATGTCAGAGCAACTATTTCAAACTTTTCAAGCTTTCTTTTTCTTGCCAAAATATTTTTCAAAAACTTCACATAATTTAGAATTTGTTATAGAGCTTTTACAAAAGGAATGTGGATATGTAGCTGTTTTAACACATCCAAGAATTTGCTAAATTGCTCGTCTTGTTTTTGCTTCTGGAATCTTTGTAGAAACGGTGGTGGGCACTTAAGTTCCTATGCTATAGCTGATTGTACAGATAGCTTCTCTTTTGCCATGTATTAGATTGTTGTGGTTCATGCTGTAACATCTGCACTAACAGATATTGGAACATCATTTTCCATGACGCTATAACTGGTTGTTTACATCGTCTGCTAGAAAGTATAGAGTTGTGGCTCCTCTTTAACTTGAGTATCTTCTTGAGTTGGAGTGGGTTTAACTCTTCTTTTTGGCACACTAATTGGGATAGGAACATCTTTTTCAGATCATGGATTAATCACCTTGCAATGTTCTTTTCCTTCTCTTCTTGGATCCTCTGTGTTGCTAGGTAAACCTTGAGGTCTGTTGCTTAATGCTGTAACAATCTGTCCAATCGTTTCCTTCATTCTTCATAATATACTTCTTAATTAAAGTTTCAAGAGAACTAAATTGATCATTGCTAGTGTTTTTTTGCCATTAATTTTATTAGTAAAATCCAGATGGTTAAGTAGGCCTATTTATCCACTGGTGGTTATAGCATGTTGATTCTGATTGCTCTATGAGAAGTTTGAGTGTTGTCTCCATTTAGGGTTGTAAGTGTTTGAGTATGGATTGTTCTGGTTCTATTTGTTGAAGTTGCCCATATAGTTGACCAAAGTAGGATTTCTAGGATAATTATCAAATAGATGTCATTCTCTACAATAAACATAGGATATCTCAACAATTTAGTTTACAATTGTTGGAGAAATAGTCATAGCCTTCACTATATTTGTTAATGAGGTTACTTGGGCTGATAATGCTGTCAAAGCGTCTACATTGTGGACTCCTTCTGCTCTTTTTGTAGTAGCTTTTTGGTAGATGACCATTGATAGTTGTTCTTAGTTATTATCTCCAAAATTTCATAAGTTTCATTGTATGACTTAGACAACAAGGCCCCATTAGCTAAAGCATCTACCATCAATCTTGTGCTTAGGTTTAGACCATTGTAGAAAGTTTTTAGTTGTACACGACAAGGATTGCCATGATGAGAACATCTCCTAAATAACTCTTTGAATCTTTCCCATGCATTATACAAGTTTTCATTTTCAAGTTAATGAAAAGATGTGATCTCATTTCTCAATTTTGTATTCTTGGTAGGTGGGAAGTACTTTATTAAAAATTTGTCAACCAAGTCATTCCAAGTAGTAATGGAGTTAGGCGATAGAGTGTTCAACCATACTCTTGCTCAATCCCTTAGAGAGAATAGGAAAAGTTTGAGTCTTTATTGTTCCTGTGATGCTCCAACAATCTTAAAAGCATCACTAACTTCCAAAAATAATTTAAGGTGGAGATGAGAATCTTCTGATGGAAATCTATTGAATTGTCTTACCATCTGCAGCATTTAAAACATCACTCTTTTGAGCTCAAAATTATCAACTTGAACTTCAGGTCTAACTATTCCAGGATTTGAGGAGTCAAAATAGCATAGTCTCCAATAGCTTTGTCTTTGTCATTTGCCATGTAGATGATATTGTTCCCTGGTTGCCTATGAATATGCTGCCCATTTTGACCTTCTTGTGCATTGACTAATTCTATTTCTCCTTGAGGGTTTAAATTTCTAATGTCTTACAAATCATCTATGTCTGCAGTAGATTTTAAATTTCTATGCTCACTTCTCAATTTTCTTACGGTTCTTTCAATTTCTAAATCAAGCTGGAATTCAACATGTTTGCATCTACGCATGCAAGGGTTACTTGAGCACTTCTGTCAACACAATAAACTAATTAAAACAAAACTAAAATTAACACCAACTAAAATTGACTTCACAAATCGCAACAAGCATTCAATCACAAGCAATAGCACTAAAAACTTGTTCGTTGCTTACTGTTATATGTCTCAATGTGCAAGTGTACACAAGTAATATAATAATGAGTATTCAGATCGTCTCTATAGGGATTGAGGTTATAGAGTTTGCTATAGCGATCTAGTAGTGCAATTTTAGTGTAATTAAGATAAAAAAATTAATGAAACTATTAATCTCATAGAATAAAAATAAAAATAAGAATAAATGTAGTAAATAAAATGCAATAAAGAAAATATAACATTAAACTCAAGGAGATACTTTAATGATGGAAAGGCAGTTGAG
Source organism: Luvunga scandens (assembly GCA_030449905.1). NCBI lineage: Eukaryota > Viridiplantae > Streptophyta > Magnoliopsida > Sapindales > Rutaceae > Luvunga > Luvunga scandens. The sequence goes on from JASUUG010000055.1 coordinate 40,677, forward strand.
TGCTTAAACTCACTTAATGGTATCAACTTTTCTTTTTAATTACGCATTACCATTGTTATAGCATCTACTATAGCATTGGGCAAAATCTCTTTTGCATCCTTAGCCGGCACATGTTGGATATCTTATATCTATATGGAACCTAACAGTGACTAGTTGTTATACTAACATAAGATATAACATTATGTGTTATAGATTCTAATTATCTTATAAAGTGAATCCCTATATCTAGTTCTTTATTAATCTTAAATCAAGCATAACCCTATTCAAATTAAGACTAACTCAACTTGGAAAACCTAATTTAAAACCATGTATTGTCGTGATCTGTTCTACTAAGTTAGACCTTTTTGAGTCTTTTTCTTAGCTAGAATCTACTAAATAGGTAGTCAGCCGAAATAGAGATTTGCAACAAGTAAAATCCAGACAAAATGCTATGGCAGATTCTGAGTAATAAACATATATCAATTAAATAACAATTGTACTCGTTTAACACCTAACTATATCAAAGTTTAGTTCATGATATATGATAAAACAGTAACAAAACTCATTTTATTCCATCAAATACATTCCCATAAAGAAACAAGAACAAGAAAATAAAGTTGGGAATTAAGTTTTGTTAAGTCTTTGAATCTCTCATTCTTTTCCTTCTCTCATGGCTCTCAAATCTCTCTTGTTCTATGTTATTTTTCTTGGGTGATAGTTTCCTCTCTTTTTTCTCTATCTTGTACTCTTTTAATATCTTGAAATTAGGGTAACAAAAGCATATAGCCACGTGTTTCTTTTTAGAAACCTCAGTTGCATATCTTTGTGTGCCACCACTTGTCACTTATTTTTATCTATACGTGCTAGTGCTAGCTGCTTTCTACAACACGTTTCGTTAGTTAACACGTGGCTGTCTTGTCTCGTAGTTACTCTCGGATTCCGCAAACAATTGCTACGGTATCTTCTTTTGTCAGGCTTATTTGAATTCATTTGCAGCCAAGTTCTTTGTCATCTCTACAAGTCTGCTACTGCAGCATTCCATCCCAAAAACTCTAGCTTTTTGATCGCCTATAATCACACACATAATCGGCACGCAGAGAAATCTAAAACAACATTAATTTATTAAAATTAAATTTAAATAAATGCTTATGCAAAATGTATTAAAAATGTAGTGAAAACACATCATTTACTCTATAAGTAATATTGATTTATATCTAAAAATGCCATGATAACTCTCATTTCATAGAGTTATCAATGGTCGTATAAAATATATAAATGAAAAAAATATAGCTTCTTCTTTGTTTAGAAAGATTACAAGATTGATTAGCTTCTTGCAAAAATGTATGAGGTTTTACAAATAAATCCTAATGAATATAATATCAAGATGAAAAAAACTTTAAGGTCTAGTTTGTCCACCCAATGTGCATGTTCACTACTTATGTACATATTTGATGATAAAACGGTCAAGGTTGTGAAGTGTTTGCAAATTTTATTGAACTCATAAGCGCATGGATTTATTGTAATATATATTAATGGCGACAAATGTCGATCTCATAAAGAGGTAGAATTTAATTATTTGTAGGGTTAATTTTCAAAGTTTGTATATGAATTAATTGGAGTTGGTTTTTGAGCAATACTAAGATTTAAAATAAAAAAATGCCAGGAATAAATTTAAAATGAAATAATTCAAATGAAACACTTGAGTTTCTGGATTCACACTCAACATTACCTTATGGGCTTAATATTCCTTTTTATTGCCAATTAATTTATGAGGGAGGAATTTTCACTCCTCATTAGCCTTATGCTAATAAACATAGTATCAAGCACTCAGTGTGTTAGAGATAATGTTTTTTTTGCTAAGTGTAGTGTCAAGTGCACATTGTGTAGATGATAATAAACCTTTTGTTGGCATTGTAACAAGATTGTCTAGTAGATAACTTAGATATACTCTCTGTTAATATCGAGTTAAGGCACCAAGAAAAATACTAGAGGGGAGTCTCATTCTAATAAATATGGAATAAGGTGCTCATTGTGTTATACAATAATAATCTTTCACTAAGTAGCTAGTATATCATGCAAAACCTAGACAAGATACATGTTTATCAACAATCAGCCAAAACAACAACATAAATTAGAGAGGAAAGAAAATAAACTTATCAAACTAAGCTCATAGATCATGTTGATACTTCACTTTTAACTAAAGCAAAAATTAAATTAGCCATTCATAATTGAATTAGGGGTAAAATGAGAGTTATACAAAATAAAGGCCAAATTTAGGTTGAGCTATCAAATTAGGAGGAAAGATCCCTTATTTATAGATACTGATGAGTAAATCATGCTTATTAGATGAAAACAATTTGGATGCAAAAGATTACACCACATGGCAAACTTTTATTGGATGGAACATGTCATTAGCACTGTGATTCAGTGTATTGCATTTAATGTTCTAATAATATGCTACCACATAATCGGTTAATGCCAAAGTCAACAAGCACTGATTCAATGTATTCTATGTAATATAAGAGCATTTTTTGATCAACACAGTATGTTGCTACATTGTCAGTCAAGTCAACTAGGCTCCACTAAATTAACATGCATCCTACACTAGATTTTGACCTCTATAAATCTTGTATAATGCAAACAAAGTCCAATTTAACATTGGTTTCTGTATTTCTTAGGTTTTCGAGGCTTTTAGATCTATTTATAATGTTGCTACCGACATCTGGGATCCTGGACATGAGTAAAATTATGATTTTGCCTTTATATTCTTTATAAGGTTTTCAGCTATTTCGAACTGAAAATGCTATTTGTTTTGTTGTCTAACTCTTCATTAATCATAAAATGACCAAAGTACCTTGAAAATATATAAAATACTCAAATTATAACATAACACACAAAATTAAAGCTTAAGGGACTTAATTATATAAAAATATAGATGTTATTGAGGCTTGGAGTGTAAAATACTGATTTTGCCCTTTATAAATATACATTTTCTAATGCTCAACATGAGGTGACGCTTCTTCCCGAGGATTTGAATGCTATCACCATTTAGATCCTCGTAGAAACTATAAAATGACATGAAATTGTGGTCATTATGACTACCAACATTAATGTAAACCCTACATTCATTAAGGACCTATGAATTCACTAGGATAAACATATTATACTCATTACACTAAAAGTTAAGTGAACTCAATTATTAGATGTTAAAAATTATTCACTGTGTACGAGCATCCACTCAAGGAATCACCATATGAGCGCTTGGATGAACCATCATTATATAAATCAATAAAACCCATGACAGCTTGTCTAAAATATTTTTATTCTTCGTGCTTTACCTTAATAGCCAACATAATGTCATCCATCCTTTTATCCATTATTGATTTTAATTCAGAAATAGAATAATCAATCTTGTTCATTCATTGAATGACATAATCATAATGGAAATTTGTCCTGGATTGTTATCATGAAACAAAAATATAGTAAGAGTGTTCAAATAATTTTTAACTTATATTTAAGCAAAGGAAATGATCTTTTAATCCTATGTGTCATCGAAATCATGTGAATGGTTGTGACAGTCAGTTGTAGCATGCTCATCCTCAACAGGGATTTGTTGCTCTTGTGTTGAGCTCATGGTGTCATGATTCTCCTTTACTTCCTTTTGAATGAGTAGTGCATTGCTTATAAGTTGATACTGCACAAAGCAACATTAAAAATTAGTAAATAATTGGTAAATTATCGAGTTTAGATGATACTTTAAATTCTATATATAATGTACTCAACGATGCCTACATTACAAAAACCAACTGAGAATATATGGCATGTGATACTCTATAGTCTTCTAATAATTTTTTACTTTTCTTTTGCATTTGGATAGATGGCTTGTATAACTTTACCCTACTATATGGTAGCCTAAATTTTAGGTCAGAATAATCGTATACTACTTAGCAATATCGAAAGTGATTTTATATATATAATACTTATAGTACAAGTGTTATCATTGAAAAATGAATGCACCACATCATAAATTATTTTTTAGCAATTGCCTTCCATTGTAACATGTGAGAATCTTTTTTTTTTTTTCCGTTTTCATGGCGTACTGTAAAAATAGCCCTTTAATGATTTCGAAAAGCTAATCATATAACAACCAAATTACAAAATTATAAAAAAAAAAAGGTTTGGTGAATTATTCATAGGTACAGAACTTACTAACTTTAGTTTTTCTTTTAATTTATTTTTTGCTACCTAAACCCTATGACTGATGTCATGACCCAACCCAAACCTAACATGATATTATTCGCTTTGAGCCTTAACAAGGCTAGCACAGTTTGTTTTGGGGTGTATAGACGCTGTCTTGCCAATTAATATATGGATCACCCCTTATAAACCCAACATCTTCCCCTGCGGCTTTTCGATGTGGATTTGCCTAAGGTTTTACATACACCTCCCTTTAGGGACTCGGTGTTGAGTCTTAGAAAGTGTGTATTTATAATGGAGAAAATCATCATTTTATACCCAAATCTCACTAACATCCCTATTTTTATGTCTTTCTTGCTCTCAGTAATTTAATTATGTATGTTTTATTTTAATTAAGTATTTTATGTATTTTAGGGGGATATCATGGCCATTTCACAATAAACAAAAAATCGGATAGAAAAATCAGCACTTTTGAACTCAGGACGGTCAGAAAACCTT
>JASUUG010000056.1:0-46897 GCA_030449905.1 Luvunga scandens
AATATCACCATAAATACACAAATGATAATTTCACAACATAAATAAAAAATATAAAAAACAAAAAAACTAAAGTAAACCAATTCATTATAATATTCTCTAATTATTATTATTATTATTATTATTAGTTTTTTAACATATTTTTTTATAGTCAATGAAGATTATAGAATTAATTATGCTTATAAATATTTTAATTTATATATTTTTTAATTAAAATTTAATTAAATACACAAATAAATTATATAATAATGCGGATCCGGATGACAGATCCGGATCCGGACCGACGGATTTTAAGATCCGCATCCGCATTTTATAAATCCGGATTCGATTTTTCCGATCCTTTGCACGGATCTTCACTTTTAGAAGTCTATAAATCCAGCCTGGCTTGGGTGGGGTTTGATCCGCATTAATTTTTAAAATAAATTTTTAATAAAGTTAAAAGTTAAAAAATAATAAAAATAAAGATTTTATATAGATTAATATTCTTTTAACTAAACCAATTTACAATGGATTTTAAAATTTTTGGTCCATATCCTGGCCCTAATGTGGAGGGCTGGCTCAAAAACCACGGGTGTGGGCTGAGCCGCCCCCATTTTTTTAACTCACCCTATGTACAATCTCAAAAGTCAAAACATTAGGGATAAAATAAAATTAACCCATTATTTTAATAAATTACTAGAAAATAATTTTAATAAATAAGTCTACTTCTGACTAATCTTGTTATTATCTCTTTTTTATAAAATTATTTGTTTGTACAAATTTACAAAAAAAAAAAAAAAACTAATTAGTGAGTGGGCATTTCAGCTTTTCCATCTGTTTCTAAACTCTATAATTTTTTTTTCACCGTTTGGAACAAGCTAACTTAATGAAATAGACCTCCCGTTTGTTTTTAAGGACTTCTTCTATCTATTTGATTGTATTTCATTTTGTTTAGTCAACTTATGAGCAGTGGTATTTATTTATTATTATTTGAGTCGAGCATTTATTTATTATTTTGGTAAACAATTAAAGAATTCTTTTATGGGTGACTTTGTTTAATACTTTTTAAAACTAATTACGTAATAAGTAATTTTTTTAATTACTTATAGTCATAGTTTCTTAGACGGTAAGTAATTTACAGTTGATTAAAAATGCCATGCTACCAAAGTAATAAATCTAAAATAGAAGTAATTCACAATTTGGAACATCCCTGGACTTAGAAAGATCTACGGATGTACAAGTGTTAACATTTAGTTATCGGAATAAAAGTATTATGATAACTATAACCAAAAATAATGTGTTTACATGTCGTGACAACTTAAAAATTATTACTTTAACAACTAATTGACATTTGACACCACTTCCTAAGCCAATGCCCAGGAGTCTCGAATCTGTCTGATCTAAATCTTGTTCAACCGATAATCTACCATAAATTATTTACTATGAATACTTCGATAAAATTATTTACTACTAATACTTTGATAAAGTGATTCAGTCTCCTCACCGTTATTTTATATGCTTTTTCTTGAACAAAGAAAAATTTTAAAAACCATTGACCATTCTCTAGGAACACAAATGGAAAGAGACAGGCTGCAAATGCCAAAATAATTTCTTCTAACTTAGAGAATCTCTACAATTCCATGCCGTTTTATTTGCGTACACTAGTTGGAGTAGGAAGCAAGAAACCTGAAACATATGCTTTCAGCCTTAGGAGTAAATACGAGAAGGATAATTTGTACACCACCAACACTTTTTCTTTTCATGGTATTGTTGTTTTCCAACCTCTCTATCAACATGTCGTGAGCCTGTTATGTTTGAAAAGTAAATTAAACTCTTTTTTCTTTTTAAATTTTTTTTCCTCTTTTGTCTGTACCATCAGGCGTCAGCATCAGACTTCAGTTTACCTTATGTAATAAACCTAGATTTTTGAGCAATTTTCAGACTTTTTCTTTTTCTTGTCGTATCTATTTTTTAAAATTTTTTTTATAAATTAGTTCTTTTTTCATAGTGAACCAATATCCAACTGGACCAAAAATTAGAATCACAATGACACAACCAAACTGACCGAACCAAACCAGCCAATTCGTTTCAGTTCAAGAAGTATATAAACCAAAAAATTGATCCTCTGGTTGATCCATCAGCTGATGATATTTAATTTAAAGCATGTAACTTATCTTGTATAAAATCCCCACTAGAAGTTAAGCGGGGAATCCTCTTCGAGGTCCAAACATGAAAATTTCAAGAATACACTATTATGCGCTTTATTTACAATCACAAGCCTCTTCCAAATCATATGAGAAATGCGACTAAAAAATGTCCATTCAAACCATACCTCCAATGTCGGGTTTCTTCTCAGCTGATACATTTACAGTTCCATCTCTGTCTTTTACATCTCCAGTTCCAGCCGAGCTATTGTTGTGTCTGTGTTGTGTGATACCTCCAATATGATTAGATGAAGCACTGGCCTGAATAGCCTCTATGTATAGAATCTTTACCAGGTTCCTAAAGCGACGCCGGAAGGTTGGTATACGTGACATCGAAGCTACAATCCCCTGCAGTCTGTCTCAGGAATGAAATTCATGATAAATAACTGTTAAATCGTAAGATGATGAAGCTAGAGAAAAACTAGTCTATGAGAGACCATATTTATGAATGTACCTTCTGATAATAGCTTGCAATTGTGCTTTTCTGACATTGTCACTGGATGGAAAGTCAGAGTTGTGCCAATCCTCAGGTTTTTCATTTTGCCTCCATAACTAGCTTTCTCAGGAAATTTCCTCATTGACGTCTAATTGGAGCTTCTTTATCTGTTCTTTGATGATCAGGAGGTGGCCCGATGAACCACTTTCGAACACTTTATCCCTTGGACTGTTTATCCTAGTCAACTCCAAATCATCAGCTGGAAAGGATTAATTCGATGATCATGTTTAGAACTCGGAATATCGTATATAAAGTTCAGGGCAAAAGTTTGAGAAGGAACATACAGATGACCAACCCAGGTGAGTCAGACTTTGCCGATATGAGCAGACACTGTAAAATGGACCAAGCAGGTAGTTTAATGCCTAACTTCTTACAGTTGCCTGTTTTAATGCATTCGTCAATATCTTTGATGTTAATCAGGCCATCGCGGAGGAGTATCCTACCGTTCACTTCACAGGATTTAAACAACCAGTCCCAAACCTGTATCATTGCAAGAAGCTTAAAAAATAAAGTCCTTACATAAAAAAAGAAAAAAAGAAAAAAGTTTTATTTGTGTTTGCAAGATGCCTTGCCTGCACAGGTTTATATTGTCGGATTGCCTTCCTCAATGTTCTCGATCCTTCTGATGCAAGTTTCATATTTAAAGAGCCTTCTCTTCTAATACTCAAGTCATTGTTGTCATCATCACCCAAATTCTGCTTCTCCTGGGTAGTCTTCACGTTCCTACGATATCTAGGCCTAGCGGCCACAAAGATGCCCCACAATCAAGAAATTAACTTATCTGAAAAATAACTTCATGTGACTGGACTTTAATCTTCAAATTAGTAGTTTGAAAGACTTGCATGACTATTACTCTTTTAAAGTGAAAGACAATTGCATTGCTATTGTACCTGGGCAGGCACGATCCTTCCCTCAAGTAGAGTAAATCATTTACATACTCATCGAACATCGAAACCACAGACACAATATAGGCAAGTCCCATCTGAAGTGAGTCTTCCTGGGTATTGTGTGCATCTTTTGTTCAGAAAAAATTTAAAACCAATAAAAGAACAAAAAGGTAACAGAAAAACATTAATCCATTACAGCAGTGACAAGATGGAAAAAGCAACTTTAAAGACCTGATGAACAATCACTCCAGCATAGAGTCCCAAAAAGAAGCTGGAGATGATAGCGGCTAATACAGCTCCGGCAACAGCAAGAGGCCACAACAGAATTGCAAGACCAGCAAATGGAACACAAACTGTCTCCAAAAATGGTCCTTCTCTGCCTATCAAGTCCTCCAAAAGTCTCTTCCATCCTTTGAACAACATGAATGGACTCTTCCACAAGGCAAGGGCTGTAATCAGAAAAAAATCCACTGGCACACCAACCAGGGTTGCTAAAAGACAACTCGGCAGTTTCAATAACCTGGTAATGACAAAACGGAACATATCTGAAAGATTTACTGATATATTTTCTGCTCAGAATGAAGGAACTGATAAAAGAAAATCCTTACTTTATGTCTATAGGCTTTTCATCCTTGGGCACTTTCTCACTTAGTTCATCCATGTAAGAGAAGTACGAGTGGAAGCAAAAATCAATAAAATCCTGTACTGCTGTACAGCTTCCTCTGATAGTGGACAAACAACCATCCTAATAAGCAAAGAGTAAACCACTAATATGATTGCCAAAAATTCCCTGACCATAAATAATCAAGACAAGAATATTCTGAATGTAAAGATTTGTAGAAAGATCAATCAATCACCCAGAAACTCATGTTAATGACAAAGATATTTGACAACTTATAAAGTATTAGCATTAAGAAAAGCAGTGGAGAGTTTGGAGAGAAACACCACACCCATGGAAAAAACAATTGAAATTCACGACAACTAAACAGCTAAGGTAAATCACTAGTTGACAACTAAGGCAACGGAAAGATAATTTTGCAAATAGAAAGCTACTTCCTTAAATGTAAACAGAGCCAAAAGCAGAAACAAAAACTCACAGCAAAGCAGTGGTAGCATTTGTCAGTGACATCCACTCCAACAGCCTCAAAAGTTGCAATAAGAGGAGTGAAAAACCCATATCCTATTCCTCCCAAAAGGCTACCGACAATTGCAACAATTGGCCAAAGAATCAAAGGCACTGGCAACACTAATGGCGCCACGATCTTCAGAACTGTTCCCAGCCTCTTGGTTCTGCAATCATAATCCCAGAAAAAAAAATGAGGACTAAACATTATGTGAATAAAAGGAAAAAGGAAAAAACATGAGCACTGAATTGAAGGACTGAAGCATACCTCAACACACGATATAAAGTCCAGATAAAATGTGCAGGCCAAAGTCCAATTATTACAGCTGAATTTGCAATCAAAATGATTCCCACCACAATCGGACAAATAATTACTGCTGCAAAATTAAAGACAGAAAATAAACATGACTAAATAAACAATCCATCAATCCATTTTTCTGCATAAATTGGATCACATAGATGCCACTAATTCACATGCCCTTGAAAACATACAACATACTATATAACACTAACGTACATAAATTCACTTAAAAATTACAAATTCATCATAGATTCAAAAAAATAACAATAATAATAAATCAATCATCATGTTAATAAACAATAACACGATAAGCATGTTCATGTATGCGCCCACAATAAGGCCTGCAACAAGTACAAGTGATAGTTCATAAAGTGCAAACTAAGTGTAAATATGTGCAAATCATTTGAAAAAGATGAGAAGAAAGATCGAACCTTAAGCAGGCCAAGGATGAAGAGGGAGAAAGAAGTAGGGCAAAAAGGAGACAAAACTCCAAAGTGTTTCAAAAACCCTACTGGAACTTTCATGGTACTGCTTTTGCCTGAAAGTTTCAGAGCAAGAGAAGGGGAAAATGGGAAGTTGAGCAAAGTCTTGAAGCACACGGTTCATGGTTCAAAGGAAGAGTGGTGGATTTTCATTTTTATCTTCTTGTTACTGCTGCCTGCCTGCTAAAGCAAAAGCAGTATTCGAAAACGGAAGCACTTTCGGGTTCCCTCAGATTTGACGAGTGGGGCAGATTGGGGTTACGTGGCTGGAACTGCTGAAAAGAGTGGACACGTGGCAAGATGCGCCGTCGTAATGCGTGAAATTACCGCGAAAAGCGTTTGTGGGGACAAAGAAAGTATAACCTTCGTCACGCTTTTTGGCGGGAACCAACCGCATTGACGTGGACGCCTCCCCCTACAATTCGTTTTTTTAAAAACAAAATTAACATAGAATCTCCTTTGATGAAGAGCAGCATTATGGGACCACAATCACTCAATAGAGAATTTGCCACGCGCATTTTGGCAATAATTTTATTTAATTTAAGTTTGCTTATAATTCACCGTTTATGAAAGAACTTCAACGAAAATAAATGAAACCATGCACATGGAAATAATTAAAATATGCAAATGAAAATTGAATGTATTAATTCTCTCCAAAATTAATTTGAGACCATTTGTCTAAGATTAAAAAAAGAAAAAAGAAAAAGGGGTCTATGTACGTGTGTATCTTTGGGTTGGCTCTCTGAATGACTGCGGGGGAATGTGGCGATTGTGAAGTGTTCTAGGCGACTTTCCATTTGCATTCTAATTTTTTATTTCTCTATTTTTTAAAAGCTTAATTGTAATCTTTTATTTTTACTCTCTGAGTCAAGTGGTTCTTTGGTTTGGTTTAGTTTTGAGCTGAATCAAACATACAATTCTTATTTTAGAGATTTTCAAGCGATTTAGTTGCTATCATTTGAACAAACAAACTAATAAAATACCGTTTAGTTCAATTCAATTACGGTATTACCGAACTGCATACCCTACATTCCTTATAATTAGCAGTCCCTTGTGCCTTCATTAATAGAGGTGGTAAAATGACCTAACGAATGAAAAATTCTATAATGCATTGGAAGATTCACCTCATAATTTGATGTTGAACCACCGAAAAATAATAATTAAACACATGACAATACATAATAGAAAAATTTTAAATTCTCTCTTTTCATTATTCCTCCAAAATATAGAATTTAAAAAACCTAGAGACAATAAATGGTAGTCTCACACTTTATTATCTCATTCTTATTATTTTTTCCCCTCTCTCTCCAATTTTCATCTTTAATCCAGTTACTGCCATTTATGAATCCTATTGAAGAAGAAGAAGGCATTTGCTGATGAAATGATTTTGGCAACCTTTTTTACCCAAAGCCAAAATGTTTGTTGTGAATACTAGTGAAGAAGGAGAAAATGATTTTTTTTTTTTGATGACTAAGAAGATGATTTTTGACGCATGAGTGGCTGCCATTTTTCTTCTTTCTTTTTTAAATAACAATAAAAAATGGGTTTATTTAAACCAGTTTAGAAACAAAAATGGTGATCGTGCAGTTTTGCTTGATGACAAACTTGGGTAGACAAAGTCTGATGGTGGGTTGTTGAAGGCTGCAAGGTGGGTTTTTGATGCAGAGTGTGAGTTTTTGAGGTGGTTGGTTAAGATTATACTTTGACATTTGTTGGGTATTCACTGCAGGCACGGGTGCGGGCGTCGTTGCCTTGTTGGTGTTGATGGTGGTTCAGAATCTGGACAAGTTGGGGAAAATTGGGAGGAATAAAATCATATGCTTTTCTATTCCAATTCCACCCACTAGTATATATGGTTTAAGTATGGTTTGAGTTGAGGTCTGTAACTTTTAAGTTATACCAAGTTATGAAAAAGTTGTAATTATGAAATAAAAATCAATAATATGTGATGAACATAAATTTTTTTAAATAATAATTTTGACAAAATTATAAAGAATATAATAAATTTTCCATCATACAATTAAAAAATCATATAAACAATTGAAAAATCATATCAACATAACTTCTAAGCTATTGTTATTATTGTTTATTAAATACTTTAAGATCTTTGAATTGCTTAGTTAAATTCGCTTAACCTTAATTTCAAATGGATCTTAAATTTGTCTATGATATATGCGGATGTCATCAATTTCGTTGTACCTTAGGTAATTTAAAAAATGACGGTGACTAGAATACGAGAGAAGATTGGAAAAGAGAAAAAAATGTATTTAGAATGAGAAAATTAAGAGCGAGATTAATATTTATTATCTCTAATTTTTTCAAATTTTAAAGAAGGGTTAATAAAAAGAGTGAATTTAAAAATTTTCCAACATGTATTGCCATGTGTTTGATTATTATTAATCAGTAATTCCACATCAGATTATAATGTGGAGCCTGTGACATACGATAGAATTTCTCTTATCCCATTCAACTCTTTAGAATATGGGCTAAAATGTCAAATAAGCAAACCCAGCTAGCTTTTTCAATAGGTGCCATTAATTTAGAGCATTTCAATAATTTTTATTGCATTAAGCATTTTGAACGTTGAGAAATGCCTACTAATTAATTAATTCCATATGCATATGTGCTTCATCGAACTACAATATTGGATAATTTTTTCGTCATTTAATACTCAAAAATCGTTTCAATTCCTTGTTTCTAAAATTTTTAGCATAAATTCAATCAATCCACTGAGAAAGTTTATACAATATGCCAAGCAAAAATTATAAAAAGTAAAATGGATTAAGCACTACAATAATGACCAAAAGATACTGCTTGCTGGTGAAGGAGAATTCTCATTTTCTGCTTGCTTAGCTAGAGCTTTTAGTTTTGCCACCCAATGGTGGATTTAGAAAAATAATTTAGTGAGGGATAAATTAAATAATAGTAAAATGTAAAAACAGAAACTTGAATATATAAAATTTTTATAATACATTTATAATTGGTTTCTATGCAGTTTCATATTCTAAAACGTTGTGCAATTGATTCATTATCAATACTATTAAATACATCTTTTTCTACATAAAAAAAATCAAATTATCAACCATTCATCTCTCGTCCAATTCCAAAGTTCATTCTGCACAAATTTCATTGTTGAAAATGTTATCTCTACTGTGGCTATAGAAACTGGAAGAACTAATGCCAACGTCACCAACGAATATACTAATGGATACACCTTATTTTTTTTTGTCTCAACTATTCTTTTAGCAAGGTCACCGATTCTTTTTAATCTTACAAACTTAGTACTAGAATGCATGTCCATTATGTAAGTTTGAAGTTGAGTTTTAAGTGCCATAAGCTCTATCGGTGAAAAATCCTTTAGATAAAATCGAGCAAGATGTACTAACAACCTTATTAAAAGCAGCAAATGAGTCATTTGGACTTACACATGCCAAACAAAGAAGCAATTCCATATTCACCTTATTGAAACAATTATTTAGCTCTTGAGTTGCAAATCTAAAACAATAAAAATAATGAACCCAAAAGTAATACATGTTTGAGATCTCTCGAGCCTTATGTCGTGATTGACCCCGTGGGAAAAACACATCATTCATGTTAGGGACATTAATATCATGTTTCAAACAAAAAGAAGAAACCTTACGAAGCAAATAATCCCACCCATCGTCTCTCATCATTTGCAAGTTTTTCTTGCATATGTCAACCAATTTTATGATGTTTAGAATATCTTGATCCTTTCTTTAAAGTGCTTGTGACAACTCATTTAAAAGTGTAAGTATATCTCTTATCAAATAAAAACTAAGCACAAAATTAGAAGATTGCATAAACTCAACCAAATAATTTGCTTGAAATCTCTGTTCACTAGAGTTTGACTAGAGGCAGCTCAACTAATTTTGGGGCCTTAGGTGAATTATTTCAATAACGTCTTTTAAAAAATTTAAGGTCAAATATATGCATTGCTTTTACTAAAATTTTATTTATTTAAAATCAAATTTTCTAGCTTTCTTAGGTGCAAAATTATTAATCAAAATTTATATTCTAATTTCGCTATTATATTTTTCTCAATAAACAATAACTAATCCATTTAATCTTTCATGCGACTTAATTGATCTTAAATAAGTTTTTATCAATTTTAATTTTAAAAAACTTCATCAATTACTAATTTTTTTACTCAAATTCACATATTTTTTACTACTTTTGACAAACATATCAAGAGTTTCTTTTTTAGATTAAACTGACCTTTTTATTCTTCTCTCTTATTTTTTTTTTTAAGTTTTTCATATTTTAATGCACATTTTCTATTAGACATTTTTTTTAGTGAAATAAGAGTAAACAAGCAAACAATTATAATAGATAATTAAAAGAAAACAACAATTGCATTTAAAAAAGAAACAATAATAATTGAATAAAACAACTAATTAAGAAGAGAGTAGGAAGAAAAAATTGGATACTTGAGAACTTTTACTTTGATGGATTGAAGCTTTAAACAATAGTTATTAATAGAAATAGTTGATTTTTTTTTAAAGTTAAAATTAAAGAAAGCGGTTTTACTTTTTTTTTTTTTGCCTTATGCACTAAAGCATTGAATGTCCCATTCCTTTTTTCTAATTGATAAAAATATTAATGGATAACAATGAATGTGTAGCTTTTATAGAGTTTTAAATAAAATAGCATTAAATAGATATTTTATAGAAATAAATAGAATTAAAATTGTTATTATAATGTTAGAAAGAGATTTTGTAGAGATTTGATAATTTATTTATGATAAAGATTATTATAAAATAATAATAAATATAAATGAATACTTTAATAGCTATAATGTTGAAGAGAACTTTGGTGCATTTATATGTAGTGGCTTAGGCAATTGCCTAAGTTGCCTAAAGGAGAGACGCTCCTGAGTTTGACTTATCTTTTGCAACTATCTCAAGCACACTAATTACCTGTGGAAACAAAGAGATTATGCGACGTAACGTACTATAATGTGAGTTCCAATGTGTATCACCAAAACATTTCAATATAGTCCCTTGATTTTGGCCTTGCCCACTCGGTAGATCATTATTTCCAAGTGTTTTAGCAACTGAAAGTAATTGCTTTTCTAGAAGAATATCTCAACAGTTACATGAAGCCCAACAACATTAACAACATTAGCAGCTACATTGAAGAAAGAATTAACTTGATCGTGTTTCTTTGCCACAGCCACAATAGCTAATTGTAGTTGATAAGCAAAACAATGTATATAATAAGCATACTCATTCTCATTTATAATAAGTGCTCTAGGAGTATTGAACTCGCCTTACATGTTGCTAGCCCCATCATAACCTTGCCCGCGCAACCTAGATATACTCAATCCTTGCTTAAAAAATAATTGATCAAAAACTTCCTTGAGCGAGATAATAGTGGCACTAGTAACGTGCTTAAGACCTATAAAATGCTCAATAATATATCCATTCTTATCTACATATCACAATATGACAACCATCTTCTCCTTCATAGATGCATCACAGGATTCATCAATCAAAACAAAAAATAATGTATCACCCACGTCTCTAATAATAACATTAGTAGTTTTAATAGAACAAGCCCTTACAAAATCTTTTTAAATTGAAAGTGCAATCAACATGTTGTTTCTAAGAGTGTTCTTCAAAGTAACTTTTTTTATATCTTCACTGTGATCGGCAAGAAATCTCAAAATTCAAGATAATTTCCTTGGTTACTTGAATTTTAAGATTCATCGTGACCACGAAATGCAAGCCCTTGTTATAAAAGAAACCGAACAACATCAATGGATGCAAATAGGCAAATAAGTTTGACCAAGTAAGATTGAATTGTTGCTGCTATTGCCCAAATTTAAACTTACAAAACTTGCTGAATTTAGGTTGAGAAGGACCCATTTGTAAATATGCTCTATTGAACATTAGGATTATAAGAAGAGATTGGGAGTAATTGTTTAGGATTAAAAGGAAGTTTTGACAATTCTAAGTCAAACTTTTTTTGTTTTTCTAGACCACTTTCACCTCTCTTTGGAAATGGTAGCATCACTGGTTTTCTTTTAAAATACTTTTTCATATCTGATAATTGCAATTTGTTTTTCCTTTTACGTTAACTTAGGGAAGTATGCTTACTCTATTATAAATAGAGAAGTATTGTTATTATTTTCATAACCTTTGATTAATATAAAAACCCTCTTTTAAAAATTTCTTTTGGGACTATTTATCAAAATCTCTATCTAATCTCGCCTAACGCATTATAAAATCTCATTAATTTGTTTAGATTAAAACGAGGTTTAATCACACTTCGATTAGAGTATAAACTAATAGCATAGATTAAGTTTGATATTAAAACAATATCTAATATTTTCCTACCGTATCAATTCCACTTTTGCTACCCTACTTCATCATGTTATAGATATGATGTGTTTAATTTGACAATTCATTCAATTTGGGTTAGTAGATTAAATGCATGTGTTAATTGTTGAAATAGAAAATATCATTCATTTTCTATGTAAAAAATATACACAAATATTTTGCAGCTTCACTTTACTTGTTCAAATCACAAAAGAAGTTGGAAATAGATATTGTTTTGTAATTATTCACTTGAGAATTGGTTAAATATTTTATATGTACGATCAAGCTTAATTAAGAGAAAAGTTCAATCAAATCAAATCATGGCACTAATGGTGTGTTGACTTACCAACAATGGGAATGGGAATTCTCGAATCAGAATTCTTGAATCGGAATTAATGACATATTTACTTGTAAATTTTAGGTTGGGAATCAGAATCGAATCGGAATCGAATTAAAATAGTTTTGGGCCCACAAATTTGGGAATTATTATTAGAGTTCTGATTCATAAGGAAAGGCTTGGGAATCAAAACTCATCCAAAAAAATGACTTTTTTACTCCTAGCTAAACTTCCTAATAACCATTTTCTCTTTAATTTAAATACTAATTAAAAATTAAAAATTAAAAATTAAAAATAATGAAATTAAAAGAAAAAGAAGAAAAAGAAGAATGAAATTATTATTGTTGTTGTTGTTATTAATTTTTATTATTATTTATGAAAATATTATTATAATTAAAATTTATAATTATTATTATTATAATAATAAGTTGTTGTTGCTATTATTATTAAAAAAATAATAACTTATAAAAATAATTTAATAAATAATAATAATAACTTATAACGACGACAACAACAACGACGATGACATTAGTAAACAATAATATGAATACTATTTATTAAAATATTATTATTATTTATTAATTTCATTAGTTTATTATATTATTATTATTTATGAAAACATTATATAATAATAATAATTTTTAATTATATAATGTTTTCATAAATAATAATAACATAATAAAATAATGAAATTAATAAATAATAATAAATAATAATAATATTTTAATAAATAGTATTCATATTATTGTTTACTAATGTCTTATTAATTCGTCGTTGTTGTTGTTGTTGTTCTTATTATTTATTAAAATGTTGTTATAATTAAAATTTATAATAATTATTATAATAATAAGTTGTTGTTGTTATTATTATTATTATTATCACCAATTGCCAATAATTAATAAAGGGCATTTTAATAAATTGTGATAATTCATTTTGATTTTAAAACAAAGTAAATACATCAATAAAAATGAATCTCATTCCGATTCCAATTCCAATTTCAATTCTTATAGTTCAAGTAAATAATTTATTCTAATTCTTATTCTTAATTTCGATTCTATCTCATTCTGATTACTGACTAGAAAAAGCAGCATAAATGATATCATGCATGCTATATTGTTGTGCATACATTTTCGCCAATTGTAGCAATTTGCAATCGTATTAATTAATAAATTAAATAAAAATTCGGACTCAACAAGCCTGGTTGGGCATAGCTGGCCCTGGCCCATTTGACATTATATATAAATATATTATTTGCAGCAATCAGAGTTTTGACCCGTCGTGACTACAAATATTCCAGCAAAAACTAAAACAAATTTGTGCTGCAAACTTGAACAAAAGCAGTAAAATTTTGCAATTGGCATCGGTTTTAGCATTTTGCTTTACTCTTTTGTACCTTCCCTAGCGATATACATGGCAATTGGCAGGCAATACAGAATTGAACCGTCGAGCAATGTGCCAATCAAGAATTAATATTGCATGCACCCCATCGAGAATTTTGAACGTTCATCAGCACTGGTCCCATTGGATATTCCATATCCAAGTCCTCGAGCTTCCCCTCATCTTTTGGGAACTATACGATTATATTCATCACTTAGTATACTCACAATCCTTTCGGTTCTTTCCTTTTCATTTTATTTTATTTTATTTTTTGAAGTGTGTGCGTGCGTGTGTGTGTGTGTGTATATATATATATATTCCATGAATCCCATGAGTTGAAAGAAAGAAGAACAGATACACAATTAACACAAATATGTCCCAGAAGAAGAGTAATAAGAAAGTGAAATGGATTAGTCACTACAACAACAACCAAAGGATACTGCTTGTTGGTGAAGGCGATTTCTCATTCTCTGATTGTTTAGCCAGAGCTTTTGGTTCTGCCACCAACATGGTTGCCTCATCCCTCGACTCTAAACGTACAGCTTAAAAACTTGCTATATATAATACTTATTTATATATAACTTTTTTTTTTTTTTTTGGAGTTTTATTTTGGATTGTATTATATGCTGTAGGTACTTTGAAGACAAAGCACTGGACTAGCGAGGCACACTTGCAAAGCTTGTGGAGTAGAGGATGTTTGGTGTTGCATGGAGTTAATGTGCATGTTATGGATCGGCATCCAACTCTATCCCAAATGAAGTTCGATGTTATCATTTTTAATTTCCCTCATGCTGGTCATTCTCCTCCCTTACGTGAACAAGACACCGACCTCATCAAGTAAGTATATATAAGAACTAAGAAGTACTTCTGAATAATGATCACTTCAATGTTAATTGAAAAGCACTTTTGATTTTGCATTTGATCATTTATTGTGTAATTCAATTGCATATATAGGAGGCACAGGAAGCTAGTGGAAGCATTCTTGCAAAATGGAAGAGAGATGCTTGGTGAAGGGGGGGAAGTGCATGTTACACTAAGGGATGATCATCCTTACAATCAATGGAATGTGATGGGGCTTGCTGACGAACTGGGTCTTGTTTTGAAAGAGAAAGTGGAGTTTCTGAAAGAAGATTTTCCCGGCTACCATAATAAACGGGGTGGTGGAGTCAAGAGTAACAAAAAATTTCCTCTGAAGGAATGCTTCACATTCAAATTTTGTCTTGCCAAAAGTTCTGCTAATCAATTCAGCAAAATTGGTAATGATCTAAGTGGAATTGTAGCCGCTTTAGATAAGCTACATACATGTACTCTTGTTGAGTCTTGAATGAGACGCATAAAGTTGTTGATGGGTTTATGTAGGTGCCATATTTGTTTTTGATAAATCTAGAAACTAGAGAAAATTTATTATGAGGGAACTGGGAAGAGTAAGGTGCTCCTGCTCGTGCTTCTAGTTAATTTGGTGTTGTTGAGTCATGCAAATGATCCATGATCCATCGTTGACTTGGTGATTTTCAACGAACAAAAACCTCAGAGGGCCTTGATCAAGGGAGTCTTCTCACTCAACGTCAATTATTTTGAAGCATTTTTTTTTTTAATATTTTTAGCTAGAAAATTGGCACCTTCATAAACTCTTTTACATAAAGAAACTAGACTAATATTTTTGTTTAGTATTTTTCTTTGGATTTTTCTATCATGTATAGCTTTGATAATGGAGTTATCTTGGACCCTTAGATTTAACTGCCTTTATCATTTATTTAATTTATTGAATAAGTAACTAATTGCTTAATAAATAAACAATAGGTAATTAAATAATTTTCAAGGTGCACGTAACATTAATTGATAAATTGATAAATATTTTCTAAATCGGTAACAAAATAAAAAAATTAAACATGGAAATATGCATATTAATTTAGATGTGCAAATCATGAAAATGAATCAAAATTGTTGATCTTTCAACAATACATGATAATGGTGATCTCTTTTGTCAATGATAATTTGCATAATACATTTTTAATTTCTTGATCATTGTTGTTATATTTATTAATCTAGTAAAATTACCGTGGAAAAGAAAAAGAATATGATGGAAAATTAAGATTAAGGAGAATATGATGAAAAACTAAGACCGAGTTATGTTAATATTGTAATACAACAAAACATATAAAGTTTAGAGAGACAGTTGGGACTTTTTTAAAACAACAGGTTGGTGGCTATTATAAGCTTACACTGACGCTGCTGTGCCGCGGGATTTGATGTTGGGGTGTATTCAGATGATGTTGGTGTTGTTGAAGCGGGGGCCCTATGCTTTGGATTACGATTTCCAACTCAGATTAGTTTATCTGCATTTGTTGTTGAGTCAAACTCGTTTCCTATTGATCAATTGGTGTCGCGACAGCACGATATTCATACTGAGCTGTTTTGGATTATTTCAGAGCCGCAACACTTGTTATTTCCAAAGCAAGATTTCAAGATTCGACATGTGTCCAGAAACTGTAACCAAGTGGCAAATGCTCTTCGTTGCTATGATTCTGTTGCATGCATGGGTGGAGGACTTCCCACACCATAATGAGGAGTTTATATTTTTTTTAAAAAATAGACTATAATTATTTTTATTATTGAATCTTTAGAGAAACTGCTTAACCGGTTTGATTACTGGTTAATTAAAATTTTAAATAGTCAAAATCAAGATATTATTCAAACTAACTTCTAATTTTTTGAGTGGTTGATTAAATTTAATAGTACACATCTATATTATTGTTGACACAGAACTAAACTGAAAAAAAAAATTAAAATAATATAATAACTAGACTAGAACCGAACCCATTCCGTTTGATTCTAGTTCAATTTATTAATTTTTTTAAATATTTACATTTTTTTATTTTCTTACATAATTTAATAATTTGAAGACATAAATATAAACTAATGGCCTCTTATACCATGCCACATGGTATTATTATTATTAAATAATATTATTGATTTTTTCAATTTGTTACTGATTCTTAGTTTTTGAATCGAAGATAGAACCAAAATTCAGTTTGGTTTTTGATTAATGGTTATTGATTTTTTTTTTTTTCTCAGAAACTACAAAAATTGACTTGAACCGAAGTTTTCCAAAGCCGGGTCGATTTTGCCCACCCTAATCAAAATCTTTGATCTAGGGGTTATTTTCTGCAATAATAAAAAAAATCAGGGTACTAATAATAAAAAATCTTTGATCCGGGCAACACGGTATGTGCCTGAACTTTTATGTCAATTCAATCAGGGTACTATGCAATGCAAATACCTCCGAGCATTTCTGTTCATATGTGAACCTGGATTGCCAGTTCCAGGAGAAACGACTTTGTTGGTTCCAATAAGGACTGTAAGACGACAAGTCGTCCGAAAGTTTCTGCAGCTCATATGACATTAATCTTCTGTCATACAAGGAGCGTAAGTAATGCATGTGATTTTCACGTGTGCTTATTAAGTCATTTTAGCAATAAACGGCAGCTACAAGTGTTGTTTTAATTGCTTAAGAATATCACTTGTACATCACGTGATGAAAGGCTGTTCATGACTGTCATTTTTGGCGGGAGTTTGTTCTGGGTTTGTTTTCAACAAACCCAGAACCTGAGCTGGTGAGCAGCACTGGTTTCTGGAGCCTTCCTGAGCTGTATATAAGGCTTCTAAGGCTTAGCTTAGGGGATTCAGTTCATTGTAATTCTCCTTTCCAGCTTGTAACCTGTTGAGCATCAATAAATATAGTATGGCTTCTGTTTCTCAAGAGGATGTATGCTCACAAGCCGAACCTCTTTAATTCCTGTCCAGTTTCTTTACTCTTCTTTCTGTCAAATTGCATTTGTTTCTTGTTTCTGATTTTCTTTACAAAACATTCTTGCTTAATAAGATCAGTACGTGGCAAAATCTTGGGGTTTAGAATTTGGAGTATTCCATTCTAAGTGCAACAATTTCAATCCAAAGAAAGATGCATCATTTCCTGAAATCAATCTGATAACGGGGGAGATTACGAATCTTATAGGCTACTTGCCTCCATCTAATCGTACAATCCTAGCATTTTTTGTTGGTGGATTACGCGGGAAAATTAGGCTGGCGCTTCTTCAGCATTGGAAGGAGAGAGATAAAGATGTACAAGTTTACGAAACATTACCAAAGAATTATCATACAAGGACATGTTGAAAAAGAGCAGGTTTTGCATTTGCCCAAGTGGGCACGAAGTTGCAAGTCCAAGAATTGTTGAGGCCATTTTTGCTGAGTGTGTTCCTGTTTTGATATCTCAGCACTATGTGCTGCCTTTCGGTGATGTGTTGAATTGGGATTGAGTGAAATACCCAGCTTCAAAAATATTCTGATAGGGATATCTCAGTATCAGTACCTAGGAATGTATGAGCGAGTGAAGATGATTGTTAAGGAAGCTCATGTAAACAGCATGGTTAGCAATGCAGTAGATTCCAGCAGCTGCATTAAGAGAACAAGTCTAAATAACTTGGTTAGCAATGCAGAGCATTACAACACTTGCAATATACGTGTTGATGAGATGGAATGCCAGCTGGCATTTGGTAGTTATACAGTAGCTTATGCATTTGCTAATTGGTTTGTTGTAATTAGCTGTACTCAGTAATCAAAATAGTAGTTAGTTAGAATATTATAGTGACATATATCAGCTTTGTATAAATACCAGCTTTGAGCACATTTATGCGTTGTTGAATGAATTGTGATTAACTAGAAGCTTCTCAGATCTGGTTTTGATTCTCTTTCAAGATTCTTAAAGTCTTTTTTCATTTTCTCGGCATCCAAACATTATTTTTCACTTGGTATCGAGCCAAAAATGAACTGCAAATCTAGCCTCATCTTCAAATCCACTTTCAAAACTACTGCCAACTCAACAACAACTACATTTACTTTTAACATGCCTGTTAAGCTAGATCAATCTAGATCAATTAAATTATCTGATTTGGCATTCATAGGTTCTTGCTTTAATTCGAGGCAAAGGCTTAAGAAATTCATTGATGAATCCATTGGTCCACCTACCTCTCACATTGCTCAAAGGCTTGGTGATGATCTTAGATTTGTGGAAAATCCAGAATATGCAGCATGGAGATCACAAGGCCAAATGCTTCTTGGTTGGTTGCTTTCATCAATGAGTGAAGGCATCATCGGTTTAGTCTTCAATCTGGAAACTTCAATTAAGGTATGGAAAGCTATTGAGACATAGTTTGGATCACATCAAAATCTAGACTATTGCATTTGAGGCACATGATGAACTCTGCTAGAAAAGATGATCCGAAAATCAATGACTATTTCATTAAGATGAAAAACATAGCCGATAATATGATTGCTGTTGGAAGTGCACTAAGTGATGATGATCTACTTTTACATATCCTCTTTGGTTTAGGACTTGAACATAACTTTGTTGCTACTTATATCCTTTGGACAAGTAGGTGTTGGCAAAACATATTTAAATGAGTCTTATGCTATACTTCTAACTTAAGAGGCTAGAATTGAATAGCAAACTCATATGCTTGTTGGCATGGATGTAAAACAAAATTTTAAAGATAATTTGACTCAAAACAGAGGACTTAGGAGACGATATGGCAATTATGGTAATATATCATGTAGCAAAAATTCAGGTGGCTTTCTATACAATTTTGGTGGTTATAAGAGTGGATATGGAGGTTCTGCTTCCTCTAGTAATGTTTTTTCTGCAAATAATTAGCAGAGAGGATATCGAGGTGATAATCAAAGAGGTGGAAGAGCAAATTGGAATAAAAATACTGGAGTTGTTGGAATTGGTGGTTTTAACAATGGAAAATCATCTGGAAATATTATATCACAATGGAATGTTTCTAAGCCAACCTGTCAAATTTGTTTCAAGACAGGTCATACTACAAACATTTGCTGGAAACTTGAAGAATTCATCACTTTTGGAGGTTATAGACCACCACCAAACAGGAATCCTACATTACATATCTAGCCAACATGGATGGTCCACCTGATACCAATTGGTACCTTGACAGTGGTGCAACACGTCACCTTACAAATGACATGAATAACAAGCATATTTCTGAACCCTTCTCAAGTACATCTAAACTCATAGTTGGTCATGGCTCTGGGTTATGCATAACACACATTGGTAATGCAGTTTTAAAGATGCAAAATTTCACTATCTCTATTGCATTTAAACTTAACAGTATCCTTTTAGTACCACAAATTACTAAAAACCTTATTAGCATATCTCAACTAACCAAAGACATGGATATTGTGATTTAATTCACTGATAAATTTTGTTTTGTGAAGGCTAAGGTGAAGAATTTGACCATACAATAGGGCAAAGCTGAAAAAAGCCTTTACAGATTGCTATTAGTTTCTTCAAATAAGACATACTCTTCCTGCTTCAGTCAAAGTCATGTTGCTTGTGTTGAGTCAATTGCTCCAGCTGTTCCTCTTTCAATGTTTTCAGTTGTTAATCTTGACTTCACAAATAAAACTTTCTACTTGCATATTGTAGGAGCATCTTGTATAAATTCTAAATGTTTGCTGAGTACTTATGTGTTACATCATAGACTAGGCCATCCAAATTCTAAGGTCTTGAATCATGTAATACAATTATGCCTAGCTTTCAAAAATGTCAATAAAAGCAAACTCTTTGATTTCTATGATGCTTGTCAACTTCGAAAAATACACAAGTTACATTGTTTAGTCATAGATACCAAAACAAAGTGTCCTTTAGAAATCCTACATACTGATTTATAGGGATCTGCTCCTGTTGTTTCTATAAGGTTATAAATATTATGCAAGCTTTGTGGATGACTTCACTTGGTTTACATGGATTTTCCTTTAAAGAATAAGGATAAAACACTTTGATGGGTGTCGAAGCCAGCAAATATAAATACCTACTCTAACAAAATTGTGTATAATGATTGAGCAGGGTCGTGTCCACAGAGATTGGTAATTATTAAATCCTTTTTAAAATGAAAATGTAAATTTGGGGGATTGTTGACAATAATGAAAATCAAATTAAATAAATAAAAATGCAAATTAAAGGTGTAATTCAAAATGGGAAAGCTCTGGTTGAAGGAATTAATTCAGCTTTGATTCGACTACTGATCATCGATACAACTATAAATCATTACTGCTTATGAATAGACCGGTTATAATTCATCGAGACACTCTAATAGTCAATCTCTCCTTAATTAGTCGATAACCAAGGTATGACCGTTGGTTATTTCCCTAATCAATAGACAATCCTAGATACGATCATAAGATTTAATCAATTGACAGCCTGAAAAATTAGAGAGACCCAAATCATAATTAACAAACGCATACGATGGTTCATTTAAATTAGATTATTTATTCTCATAACACAACGCACTGCTATGTTATTTGCCACAAACATCAAAATCTTCATACGATGAATCTTTCAATTGGCAATAGATTAAATTGATAATTAAATAGTGGCCAATTATCGAATTAACAAAGATAATCATGACAATAATTCAGAGAATAAACAAATACCCAAAAAGCAATAAAACAATTAAAAGCACAAGAAAGATCTCACAGTAATAGTGAATCAAAGCTTCATTAACCTTCAACCAGAAAAATAAGTTTAGTTCCTCATGGAGAAAAAGAGAAAACCCTCAAAAAAAATAAACACAATTGATAATCGAATTCTAATCCTCCCCCCTTAATCCTTCTTTCTCTCTTCTTTTTATAGTTCTCTTAAAAAGGATAAAGATAAAAATATCTAAAATCTTATCTAAACTTACAAGAGTCATGAAAAGATAAAACACATTAAAAGAAATAAAAACGTCAAGTCCGCAATTGATAACACGCGCCCACACCTTATCAACAAACTTCTTCTGAAATCGACTGTCACGCGCCCACGCCTTATCGACAAACTTCTTCTGAAATTAACAATTTATCCAAGAAGCCATTTCATCCTCAATCATCATCTTGTAGCTCAATTTAGCACTAATCAATAGAATTGTACCTATAAAAATAAAACAAACGTAAATCACAACTATTGAGTGCAAAACATTGATATTAAAGGGATTAAACAATGCAAAACTAGTGCATGAAATGCACTATAACAAATTCCCCCACACCAAGATAATGCTTGTCCTCAAGCATATAACTCAAGAATAATCCCAAATCTTCCCTCAATTCTCATTCCAACTCATCCAAAAACAATCTTAAGCAAGCGCACCTCAAGGATTTAAGTCAATCAACATTCAAGAGACAAGGATTTCAAAGCATAGAATCTCAGAAGCTAGTATAAAGTCACTCAACCACCAAGACAATCTTTTCAAAATCCAAGTGTAACAAAATTTAATAGCCCTCTCATTGATTTCACTCAATGCACTCAAAGTGTTTAGGATATCATTTATGCACTCAAATCAAATCAAAGAATGCTATTACCATAAGGTTGCTCATATATCACATCTCAATCACAAAACATGAATTAAATGCAAAAAATCTAAGGGTCTTAATAGGGTTGTAATGGGGCTAATGGATTGAATGAAAAATAAAGGTCTATGGAAGAAAAAGAGATCAAAATGAGAAGAATGAACCCATTGAATGAACTTTATGACATCAAAATGTTTATTGCTACTTAAGTCGTCAAGAGTTTTTTTTTTTTTTTGGGTTTTTTGCTTTTCATTTTTTTTTTCATCTTTTTTTTTTTCGATGAATCTTGCATAATTTTGTTCAAGCATAATGCAACTTGATGTAATTGAGAAACTTTTATTTAAGGTAGCAAAAGCAACAAAATATATCTAAACAATGAGTTCAAAAATCTTCTCAAATTAAGGCTCAAAAAGTAGGTAAATGGGTAAGTAGATGGTGAGAAGTAGATGGTTAAGGATTAAACAAAGGTAAAAAATTAAAACAAATAAAAATTTTTGGGTGGAAAAAAAAAGAAAAGAAATGTGAAAATAGAAAAATGGAAAGAGGTTTGCCCTTATCATTTTAATGCATAAAATCCCGTAATGCGGCTTCAACATGCATAACAAAGCAAGTTCTAGAATAAACAAACTAAGATTGATATTCACTCAACAAAAATAATTAGAGCAAAGTAGTTGCTCATAGTCTCAAATCCTCTCAAAATTAGTGAATTTGCCATCAAATCATGCACACTCATCAAATGAATCAACTATCAATAGTGGTGAGTTATTCATTTAAGCAACCAAGACCAAGCTAATCAAAACTCGAATCTATTCATGCATCTCAACTCGCATCCAAGAAAAATAACAATAACTCCAAAATCATTCGAGGATGAGCAGAATGAAACAAAAATGATTCCATAAAAGAAAAGAAAAGAAAAAAAAATGACGCAACCAAGAATGATATTCAAAATCATCTCAAAAACAACAAAATAACACTTCCAAATAATATTGTAAAAATCACTCCCCCACACCAGAAACATACATTGTCCCCAATGTATGATAGTCACAATTCACATAATGAAATAAAGCATAGGGACAAAAAGATTAAAGGCAAAGAAAACGTCCCTGAATTGTCCCCATATCGTCTATGGGCTTGGCAGAAATGGTGGGCTAAATCCCACGCTCTCGAAGAACGCTCCCAAATTCTGCTCTAGTTTGTTCAACTTATGCTCGATTCTCTCCAACTGAGTACTCAAGGGTGGTACAGAAGTAGAAGGAATTGTTAGTGGGCCAGCAGTATCGTCGTCAAACTCATCATCATCAGAGGTAACACCACTCCTAGCATAAAGCTTCTTTGGAAGTTGAGTGGGTCCTGGTTCAGTAAACTGGAATTTCCCCGCCTTAAATTCCACTATACCTGTTCTTTCAAACAAAGGTATATCCAAAAATTCCTTTTTGCAAACAGAATGCAAATTATGATTGTCAAGATCAAGCACACATAGGTTTACAGCTAACAGAGTTATGTATGGACCCAAAAATAAAGTTCTAAACCTTTTAAGCACATTTCGAAATTGATCTGCTAACCAAAAACCTAAATTAGGTTTCACATCATTCAACATGCACCAAATAAAATAAAACTCAGTTTTGGAGAAAACCCCCGAGTTGTCTTTCTTCCCTAAAAAATTATATGCTAAAAATCGTTGCACACATTTTAAAACAGGATCACGCAAAAATGAACTCTTTGATTTACTCGGGTCATAGGCCTTGTTATCCAAAGATAAATCATGCCAAAGACGATAAGGCTCAAATTCTTCGCTAAAGTCACAAGTTGTCCCTAAATATTCATCACTAAAAGAATAATCATCATCAATGAATCCTAAAGCTAGGTTAAAATCTGTAATTGATTGCGAGAAATTACGTCCCATTAACCTAAACTTTATAACATTCGGAGTATGCAAAGTAAACTCATTCGGTATATTAAATTGAAAAGTAGAATAAAATTCCCTAATCAATTCAACATAACCTAAAACTTCAATATTAATAAACTTGCGGAAACCAATCTTATCAATTAAAGAATTAAAATTTTCCTTAACATTCAACTTTTCAAGAGTCGGATAATGAATATACTTAGCTGGAAGTATTTGCCGCTTGGAAATATCTTTGTACCTCTCTTTCTCCTGTTGAGTGGTGAATGTGAGGCACCCTTCGAGATTGGATTCAGCAAGCGGCAAAAAACTTTTCCCCTTCCCATGTTTCGACCTCTTTTTTACTGCTTGGCGCGAATTAGAAACTACGTTCCATGACACTGTGGCGGGAGCGGTAGCCTTAGATTTTGTCGCGACAGTTTTCTTTTTAACCGCTGGTGACTTGGAAGTTGTAGCTTTCCTTTTCGGCATTGTTTAAACTCACTGGTTGTATGCTTAAACGGACTGCTGCTGCACACAGGTTGATGTGGAAATGGGTTGTGGCGTGTCTGGTGATGTTACAGCTGTGATAAATTGTTGAGAGTGGTGTGCGCGGTTGCTGGAAACGGATCAAGTGTGGGGAGTGGTGGCTGAACTGGATTCTAGAGAATGGCTGTAATCTCGCGGATTATGGAGAGGCGGCTGGATCTCGACGCGGGTCACGGGTTGTGGTCGGTTGGAGCTCGTGGGTGGCTGGATCGGATTTGGAGGGAGATGTCGTGGCTGAAACGTGGCTGGTAGCTCGGATCGTGGTCGGCTGGAACTCGTGGATCGTGGTCGGCTGGAACTCGTGGATCGTGGCTGCTGGCGTGGATCTGAGCGCGGATGGCTTGCACGGCTTGGCTGGGTCTCGTGGGATGTGGGTTCCCGACGTGCTGGATCGTGAAAAGGGGCTCGTGGTTTCTGAAAATTGAAACACATGATCAGCTTCTTTCTTTTTCTATTTCTTTTTTTTTTTAAATAAAACTAGAAAATAAAAGCTACAATAAATACTTAAAACTCTAAAAAATTTCAGAAGAACTTTTGTATTAAGCACATGGGCAAGCCTTATTACCTACTATAATAAATAAAAACAGAAATACTTATTAGTTAAGGCGTGGGCACGCCTTATAACATACTGTAATAAACTAAATGCAGAAGTATTTATTAGTTAAGGCGTAGGCACGCCTTAACCAAAAATTTCGTCTGGCTAAAATAAGTATAGATATTATTTAAACAATCTAAATCAAAACCAAAAACAAAAAATGCATATAAATTTAAAATAAATATTAAATCTTTTGGGTTGCCTCCCAAAAAGCGCCTTTGTTTTATGTCTTCGGCTAGACATATTTATGCCTCAATCTCCATAAATAGGGCTCTCAAGAGCCACTTCCTCCACAATATTCACTGAAAAACCTTCATAAAAAGGTTTTAAACGATGACCATTAACCTTAAAAATTTTGTCAGATGTAGGACTTCGAATCTCGACTGCACCATGAGGAAAAACATTAGTAACAATAAAAGGTCCAACCCATCGAGAGCGTAATTTACTAGGAAAAAGTTTAAGTTTAGAATGAAAAATGAGAACTTTTTGACCAATAGAAAACTCTTTTCTCCAAATCATTTTGTCATGAAATGTCTTCATCCTCTCCTTGTAAAGTCGCGAACTCTCGTAGGACTCATTTCGAATCTCCTCCAACTCTTGCAGCTGCAACTTCCTCTGCTTTCCCGCCTCATCCATCCGCATATTACATTGCTTGACAGCCCAGTACGCTCTGTGCTAAAGCTCTACAAGTAAGTGACAAGGCTTACCAAAAATTAAACGGTAAGGGGACATACCTATGGGGGTTTTATACGCAGTACGATACGCCCACAATGCATCATCAAGTCGCAAGCTCCAATCCTTTCGAGTTGGATTAACCGTCTTTTCAAGGATAGACTTGATTTCTCTGTTTGATATCTCTGCCTGTCCGCGTGGATGATAGGCAGTAGACACTTGGTGGGTGACATGATATTTCTTGAACAAAACCTCCACCATCCGATTACAAAAATGAGTGCCTCTATCGCTTATCACCGCTCTCGGTACACCAAATCTAGCAAAAATATGGGACTTGACAAAATCTACAACAACTTTAGCATTGTCAGTCCGCGTGGCTTTAGCCTTTACCCACTTAGAAACATAATCTACAGCTAAAAGAATGTAAACATTGCTAAAGGATGAAGGAAAGGGTCCCATAAAATCTATGCCCCACACATAAAATATTTCACACACAAGAATAGGAGTAAGTGGCATTTGATTCCTATGACTTAAATTACCTGTCTTTTGACAATTTTCACACGTCTTGCAAAATATATATGAGTCACGAAATAAAGTAGGCCAAAATAGACCACACTCTAACACCTTAGATGCTGTCCTCTTGGGACCAAAATGACCTCCACATGCATATGAGTGACAAAATTGAAGAATAGAATGAATTTCAGATTCAGATACGCACCTTCTAATTACTTGATCAGAGCAATGTTTCCACAAGTACGGGTCATCCCAAACATAATATTTAGCATCACTTTTAATCTTATCTTTTTGAGCCCTCGTTAGATCACTAGGTAGTATTCTTGTAACTAAATAATTGACAATGTCAGCGTACCAAGGAACCATACCTTGAGTTACAAAAAAATGCTCATCTGGGAAATCATCTTTCAAAGGTGCTGCTTCTTCACTCGATGTCAATCTACTAAGATGGTCTGCAACCAAGTTCTCTGCTCCCTTCTTGTCACGGATCTCCAAATTGAACTCCTGAAGTAGTAAGATCCAGCGGATAAGTCTTGGTTTCGCTTCCTTCTTTGCGAGCAAATATCTAAGAGCTGCATGATCAGAATAAACAATCACTTTAGTACCCAATAAATATGAATGAAACTTTTCTAAAGCAAACACAATAGCTAAAAGTTCTTTTTCCGTTGTTGAGTAATTGCACTGAGCACTATCAAGTGTCCTTGAAGCGTAATATATAACATGAGCAGCTCTTCCAACCCTTTGTCCAAGAACAAAGACTAACATCGTAGCATTTCTTAGCGTCGCACATTATTTCAAAGGAAGGTTCCAATCGGTGGGTCGTATAATGGAGATGAGGTTAATAACTCCTCGAGCTTATCAAATGCCGCCTTACATGCCTCATCAAAATCAAATGCCACATCTTTCTCAAGAAGAAGCTTACATAAAGGTTGAGCTATCTTGAAAAATCCTTGATAAAGCGTCGATAAAAACCGCATGACCAAGAAGGAACGAACTTCCCGGACACATGTAGGATAAGGTAAAGATTTAATAACATCTATTTTAGCTTTATCTACCTCAATTCCTTTAGCAGAGACTACATGACCCAAAATAATACCCTGATCTACCATAAAATGACATTTTTCATAATTCAAGACAAGATTTGTTTCAATGCATCTTTCAAGAACTATTTTTAGATTATATAGACAATCATCAAAAGAATTAGCGTAAACTGTAAAATCGTCCATAAATACCTCTATGATATTCTCTACATAGTCTGAAAAGATACTAACCATACACCTCTGAAAAGTGGCAGGGGCGTTACAAAGACCGAATGGCATACGTCGGTACGCAAAAGTTCCAAAAGGGCATGTGAAGGTAGTCTTTTCCTGATCTTCAGGCGCAACTGATATCTGATGAAAACCATCGTAACTTTCAACAACTGTTATACCAGTTTTCTTTGGCACCACTTGTATCGGACTTACCCATTTGCTATCTAAAATTGGATAAATTATACCTGCATCAAGAAGTTTCAAAACTTCTTTCTTCACTACTTCCATCATGAGTGGATTCAAACGGCGTTGAGCTTGTATCGAAGGTTTGGCATCTTCCTCCAATAGTATTCTATGCATGCACGTGGATGGGCTTATCCCTTTAATATCAACAATTGTCCATCCAATAGCTTTTTTGCAATCCTTCAGCACTCTCATAAGCTTTTCTTCTTCTAAAGCACTAAGCTTTGAAGATATGATCACCGGAAGTGTCTCGCCATCTCCTAAAAACAGATACTTTAGATGACTTGGCAATGGTTTAAGCTCTATTTTCGGTGCCTGCAAAATAGATGGAAGAAGTTTTGCATGAGAGGTAGGTAATTCAATATAAGACACATTAGGAGTTAAAGTTCTCAAAGAATTTAATTCAAAGATTATCTCTTGCAATGCAAAATTTAAAACAAACTCTCTTTCATCCTTTTGCAATCCTCGAGTCCCAAGTCGTTGTTTAAAGCAACTATCAATGAATCTTCAACGCCTAAATCAAAAACTTCCCGCACTAAAGGATCAATAACATCCATAGAAAATACTGATCGCTTCATCCCTGTAGGATATTTCATGGCATCATTCATATTGAACTCTATAACCTCTCCATCAAATTCCATAGTAAGAGTTCCTTTACGTACATCCATTTTAGTCTGTGATCTTAAGAAAGGGTCTTCCTAGCAAAATTGGGACGGAATTAGAGGAGTTATCATCTTCCATATCAAGTACATAAAAATCAGCAGGAAAAATCAACTCATTAACTTGTACTAAAACATCTTCTAACACCCCATCAGGATATGCATTAGACCTATCAGCTAGTTGAATTATCACGCCAGTTTCTTTTAATGGACTAACATTTAAAGAAGAATAAATAGAACGAGGCATGACATTAATAGAAGCTCCTAGATCTAACATAGCATTCTCAACTCTAACATTACCAATTTTGCAAGGGATAGTAAACATACCTGGATCCTTGCACTTAGGAGGTAGTTTCTTTTGGAGAACAGCAGAAACATTCTCACCCATGTGAACTCTTTCATCTCCTCTCAACTTCCTCTTGGAGGTGCAAAGTTCCTTAAGAAATTTAGCATAACGAGGTATTTGTTTTATAGCATCTAATAAAGAAATATTTACCTCAACCTTGCGAAATGTCTCAAGGATGTCTCTCTCTTGTTCTTCCTTCTTGGATTTTACAAATCGACTTGGAAACGGAAGAGGTATCACCACAGGTAAGGGTTTCGCTTTGCTGGGCTGCGCATCTTGAGATTGAGGCATCAATTCCTCTTTCTCAAGCTCATTTTTCAAGTGGTTTGTCACTTTCTTGTTAGGCTCTTGCAACTCCTTCCCACTTCTAAGGATGATAGCACTAGCGTTTTGCTTTGGATTCAACTCAGGTTGTGAAGGCAATCTCCCTGATACTTGAGGCTCTAAGCGGCTCACTGTAGTTGCTAGTTGGCTCATTTGGTTCTCTAAATTTTGAATGCTTGTTGTAGTTGCCTGCTGAAATTGTTGAGTGTTAGTTGCAAGTGATTTAACAATCTCTTCAAGAGACATACCTGACTTGGAGTTTGACTGAGGAGGAACTGGTTGGAATTGTTGTCTTGGTGGGTATTGTTGTTGAAATCCCGACGGCCTAACTCCATAGCTGAAGTTGGGATGATCCTTCCATCCTGGGTTATATGTTTGTGCATAAGGATCATATCTCCTCTGAGGCATGCCCGGAAATCCTCCAATTGCATTGGTTTGTTCGAAGGGTTCTTCTTGAAGTGTAGGACACATATCAGTTGAATGACCCATATTGGAACAAATGCCACATGTCTTCACCTGTTGCACATTACCTACAACAAACTTTTCCACAAGAGAGGTAAGTTTATCTAAACGTTGATCAATAGAAGAAGTACTTACCTCATTCACTTTCCTCGAAGTGAGATCTTGTCTATTGCCAAATTGTTGCGCATTGGCAGCCATGTTTGAGATCAATTCCCTTGCTTGAGTAGGGGTCTTGTTCACTAACACACCTCCACTAGCAGCATCTATCATACTCTTATCCATCAATGAAAGTCCTTTGTAAAAGTATTGAATGAGAAGTTGATCAGAAATCTGATGCTGAGGACAACTGCCACACAATTGTTTGAATCGCTCCCAATACTCATACAAAGTCTCCCCAGGAAGTTGTCTGATACCACAAATGTCTTTTCTGATGTTGGCAGCTCTTGAAGCAGGAAAATACTTTTCAAGGAACTGCTTCTTCAAGTTATTCCACGTTGTAATTGAACCAGGAGGCAAGTAATACAACCAATCTTTAGCTAGCCCATCTAAAGAGAAAGGAAAAGCTCGCAGCTTAATCTGCTCTTCAGTTACACCTTGAGGCCTCATGCTTGAACACACAACATGAAACTCCTTGAGATGCTTATGAGGATCTTCACCTGCAAAACCGTGAAACTTAGGTAATAAATGAATAAGACCAGATTTTAGTTCAAAGTTTACCTCTAGATTTGCATATTGAATACAAAGTGGTTGCTGATTCAAATCTGGTTCAGCTAACTCTCTAAGAGTTCTTTCTGCAGGCGCAACTCTATCCATAGCTTGTTCTTCGAAATCGCTAGATGATTCAACAAAATCAAACACTTTATCTGTTTCAGAAAGCAAAGCTGACGAGGATCGTTGCTTATCTCGCTTAGCCTGTTGTCTCAGCCGGCGAGCTGTCTTCTCAATTTCAGGATCAAACGAAAGTGTACCTGTACGAGAAGAACGAACCATAAACCAAGTAAAACGTAAAAAGGATTAAATAAATGACACCAATCCCCGGCAACGGCGCCAAAATTTGATGGGTGTCGAAGCCAGCAAATATAAATACCTACTCTAACAAAATTGTGTATAGTGATTGAGCAGGGTCGTGTCCACAGAGATTGGTAATTATTAAATCCTTTTTAAAATGAAAATGTAAATTTAGGGGATTGTTGACAATAATGAAAATCAAATTAAATAAATAAGAATGCAAATTAAAGGTGTAATTCAAAATGGGAAAGCTCTGGTTGAAGGAATTAATTCAGCTTTGATTCGACTACTGATCATCGATACAACTATAAATCATTACTGCTTATGAATAGACCGGTTATAGCTACTGAGACACTCTAATAGTCAATCTCTCCTTAATTAGTCGATAATCAAGGTACGACCGTTGGTTATTTCCCTAATCAATAGACAATCCTAGATACGATCATAAGATTTAATCAATTGACAGCCTGAAAAATTAGAGAGACCCAAATCCTAATTAACAAACGCATACGATGGTTCATTTAAATTAGATTATTTATTCTCATAACACAACGCACTGCTATGTTATTTGCCACAAACATCAAAATCTTCATACGATGAATCTTTCAATTGGCAATAGATTAAATTGATAATTAAATAGTGGCCAATTATCTAATTAACAAAGATAATCATGACAATAATTCAGAGAATAAACAAATACCCAAAAAGCAATAAAACAATTAAAAGCACAAGAAAGATCTCACAGTAATGGTGAATCAAAGCTTCATTAACCTTCAACCAGAAAAATAAGTTTAGTTCCTCATGGAGAAAAAGAGAAAACCCTCAAAAAAAATAAACACAATTGATAATCGAATTCTAATCCTCCCCCCTTAATCCTTCTTTCTCTCTTCTTTTTATAGTTCTCTTAAAAAGGATAAAGATAAAAATATCTAAAATCTTATCTAAACTTACAAGAGTCATGAAAAGATAAAACACATTAAAAGAAATAAAAACATCAAGTCCGCAATTGATAACACGCGCCCACACCTTATCAACAAACTTCTTCTGAAATCGACTGTCACGCGCCCACGCCTTATCGACAAACTTCTTCTGAAATTAACAATTTCTCCAAGAAGCCATTTCATCCTCAATCATCATCTTGTAGCTCAATTTAGCACTAATCAATAGAATTGCACCTATAAAAATAAAACACACGTAAATCACAACTATTGAGTGCAAAACATTGATATTAAAGGGATTAAACAATGTAAAACTAGTGCATGAAATGCACTATAACACACTTTTAGTTTTCAAAATTTTCAAAACTCAAATAGAAAACACATTTGGAAAGATCTATAAAATGCCTTTAGTTTGATTGGGGTGGGGAATTTAAACCATTTGTTCACTATCTTCATCAAGAAGATATACAATTTAGACACTTATGTCCTTGTACCCATAATCAAAATGGTTTGGTGGAAAGGAAACATAGACAAATAACTGAACTAGGTCTAACTTCACTTACACAAGCTACTATGCCAATTAAATTCTGGTGGGATATTTTTCATAAAGGCACATATATCATAAATTGATTACCTACTCCCACATTATCAATGAAATCTCCTTAGATTACCAATAAAATTTTTGTCCTTCTCATAAATTTTTTTTTAAAATTGTCTTTTTAGATAAAAAAAAATGGTAAATAAATAAATGTTGTGAGATATGTCTATTCACCTCTTGATAAAAGTATTGTGTGTTTTATACTAATCACTTTAGGAAGTCAATTGAAAAATTAGCTAGGTGATGTTGTGTGTATCATATCTCATGAAACATATTAGAAGTTGTGCATCACACTAATCAATTCACAAAATACTATGGACACAATATCTTAAGATCCGAAGAGTGTGTTGTTCAATGCACGACTAATTGATATGTTTTATTGGATATAAATATTCATCATCATTGTTAATCACACCCAGTTTAAATGATTGGGAAATGAGACTGAGAGTATTTGGATATTTCTCAATTAATTTCACAATGAATACTATGTTAGAGGTTTGACTATTTCTAATTAGTTGGCAGTTGAAGAAATTTACAAAGGTTATTTTGCTTGCAGGGATATTAATATTTAATGAAGAGATAACAAAATTTGGGAGTAAATTAATTTTTTAAAATTTTTGAGATAAATTGAAAATTATAATTCTTGGTGGGCATAAACTAGAATTTGCCTATAAATTCGATACAAAAAGTAGTATTTTCAATATTTTGTCTCCGATAACATAACACGTAATGTTATCTCCAATATTAAAAACATGCAAGACCAATCTTCATTCATTCGGCACACTAGACTCGCATGGGCGCGCACCATTTATTTTCCCACTTATCTTTCTTGTACCTGCTATATTTTGCTTTCATTCGGCACACTAGATCTGCTCCTGTTGTTTTCCCACTTATCTTTCTTCTCCTCATTTTTTTTTTCTAGGGGTGGGCACAGGGCATGTTTACATACAATCCAATTCAACTCAACTCACATATAGAACGGGTTAAAAAAATTTAACCTAATCTAACTCATTACATATCACAACCCAACTCAACCCGCAAAATTGTCGGTTGAGTTGATTTAGTTGAACTTTTAAAAAAACTTATTTTTATAATCTAATTTAATACTAAACAAAAATAAATTAATTAATTGAAAAAACTAAAAAAACACAAATGTTAAAATCGTTACAATAAATCCAACATTTCAAATTTTAACAATCAAATTATTAGTACATAATTAATGAAAAAAAGTCCATAAATTTAAAGTCTTGTTTAATACAAAACACTAAAGTCTAAAGAGTGAGACTCTCCCCTGGCTCTTTCAAATTCTATGCGTTTTATATTTATTTTTTCAATTTTTGTATAAAATATCAAAATTTATAAAATAATTTATATATATATAAACGAGTTGATGAGTTGGGTTGAGTTAAAAATTTTCAACCCAACCTAACTCGTAAATAGTGTAGGTTGAAAATTTAACAACCCAACTCAATTTATATATTTTATCAACCCAACCCAAACAGCAAAAAATAATACAGATAGTGTCGGTTTCATAAGTTGGATGGGTTGGTACCCACCCCTACTTTTCCCACTCTCTCTTTTTCTTTTCTTTTCTTTTCTTTTTTTCTCTTTTCTAAGTTTTCTCTTCTTTTTCCCTACTTCTCCACTTTCTTGTTCAC
Source organism: Luvunga scandens (assembly GCA_030449905.1). Classification (NCBI taxonomy): domain Eukaryota; kingdom Viridiplantae; phylum Streptophyta; class Magnoliopsida; order Sapindales; family Rutaceae; genus Luvunga; species Luvunga scandens. Next base: position 33,622 of record JASUUG010000056.1, read on the forward strand.
ACATTTGTATCAATAATTTTTTTCTTTTTCAAATTATAATAAATTTACTGATATTTACAATTATTTTTCTATATATATATATATATTCGAAGTTTAGGATTATAATTTTAATAAAATTATTCCTAGTAAAATTTGAAAAGATATATTTAATCTTAGCCAACAACAATATGGGAAAAGTCCTTCTAACTTGTAAGGATTCAAAGCCAGAGCCACTCTTTCATCATTCTGTTCCGCATTCATTCATTCTACCCACGTACCTTTCTTTGTCTTCTTTTTCATAAAAGCACGTTCGTGAGTTTCTAGAAAACTCTTTGAAAAAAATATCTCATTTATTTTAGCCACAAGGACTTTATTAGAGAAAAATTAATAGAAATTTTAAGTAATGGTGCACTTCAGGATCATTTTACATCTGAAATATTATATTTACCCCTTAATAATTTTTTTTTCTCCGTGACTAATTTAACAACACGGATGAATTAAAATATGAAACATATATTACAGACCAGTTTAGTGTAAAATCAAATTCTAAGAGGAATGCCAAATAATCTAGTATTACCTAGGAGCCATCAATGTTAAGGAATTACTTTTGGATGTGAAGAAACATGAAAAAGCTTGAGGCAGACAATCCCTTGTCATGATATGCAACAAGGAATAAAGTCATAAATTAAAGTAGCAGTCAAGTAATGAATAAAATCCCACCATGACCATGTTAAGTAATTTCCTTTCACAAGTTTTAGTCGCTCCTTTTTGACGATCAGTTTCAGAAACAAAGAAATAGCTGGTAAAAACTAGAGAGTGAAAGAAAGCAGACAGGAAAGAAGGAAAAAAAAAAACTATGGGCGGAAGAAGGAGGAAGAAAGCGAAATGGAAGGCGCACTACAGCAGCAAACAAAAGATTTTGCTTGTTGGTGAAGGAAACTTCTCATTTTCTGCTTGTTTAGCAACATCTTTTGGTTCAGCCACCAACATGGTTGCCACATCCCTCTACTCCAAACGTAAACCGTCAATTTATATATGCTTTTTTCTCTGTGAACAATTTATTTGATTTTTGTTGTGTGTTTAACTTGTTTCAATTTTGGTTTTGATCCTCGTAGGTAATTTGCGGAAAAAGCATAGCTCTAGTGAAGCAAATTTGGAATTGTTGAAGAGCAAAGGGAGCTTGGTGTTGCATGGAGTCAATGTGCATGATATGAATCGACATCCAATTCTATCTCAAATGAAGTTTGATATTATAATATTTAATTTCCCTCATGCTGGTTTTTTCCATCCCCTAAAAGAACATGACATTAAAGTCATCAAGTAAGTAGAAGCAATTAATGAATCACTTTCTGATCATCCTTTCTACAAATCAATTGCCTTGTTTAAGATTAATTTTTGTTTACGTTCAAAAATTCTCAAATGCTTTTAACATTGTATTGTAGCCAGTGGCATGCATAGCTTGAAACTATGCTAAATTATTATTATCTAAATTGCTAAATGATTCGCTTATTCTTAGTTCAAATATATATTTTAAAACATATTGATGGTGTCTGCACTAGATAAATACCGGTACATATTTATGCTTAGTATAGCTCAATGAACTGCTTTGTTTTGTGCTATAATTGAAATATATAGGAAGCACAAGCAGCTAGTAAAAGCATTCTTCAAAAGTGCAAGAGAAATGCTCTATGAAGATGGAGAAGTGCATGTAACACATAGGGATGATCACCCATATAATCAATGGAATTTGGAGGAGCTTGCGAGAGAATCGAGTCTTATTTTGAAAGAGAAAGTGGAGTTTTCTAAAAAGACTTCCCTGGTTACCATAATAAGAGAGGTAGTGGAAGCAACAGTGACCAAACATTTCCTCTCAAGGATTGCTACACATTCAAATTCTCTGTTGAAAAAAATTATAATCAGCTTATGTGGACTCTTGGTGCTGAAGTAGATTCTATTGTAGCTGCTATGAAAAATCTGTTGTCCTCTAATAATGAATGTTGAGAGTATATATGGTACTTTTATGCATACTGGTACACATACAAAGATTAAGGGGTTGCTTGGTATTGATTTTGACCAATCATTCTCTGGTTGTGTGAAAATAATAAAATAGAAAATATGTTTGGCAAGACACGCTTTGCACGGTATTTTTTTATTGGGAAATTTTTCAATGTAACCATTTTCAAAAATTCATGATCAAAATTAGCCATAGAACCAAATGTCTTAAAATAATAACCACACACTTTTTATGGACTAAATTATCTCTCCCCAAAGACCATTGTCCAAATCACCTAAATCATCGCCACCATTGCTCATCATCTCCTAATTTTTTTTGCACAGCCCTATCATCACAATCTCATCATATTATCACAACTTCCATCACAAAAAAGTTTCGCATTGGCAATGGTGTGAGGATTGCACTTAAAGGTACGAGTCTATTACACTTTTACAAAACTTTTTAATTGATTGGTAGATTATTTTTGATAGAAAAGCACACTAGGACATGTATTAGCATGAAAAATTTAAAATTTTCCTAAGATTAATGTTTGCAAAATATGGCACATAAGGTGTTTGTTAAAATGTCTCTAAGAAATTTTTTTCAATTATTTCAATAAATTTGTTGGGCTAGTTCCTACTAATAAACTCTTTAATACCAAAAGTACTTACTAGTATGAATTTTATACCTATTTCATAAACTTTATTTTTCATTTTTTTTTTTTTATGTTGGTTGTTGGCACCCATCATAGGCGATTACGGGCGATGTGGTACCATTGCCTGCCCAGGCTACCATTGCCCGCAACTTGGTGCAATCGCCTCAAATGTTGCAAGCCATGTTTTGTATTGCTCGCGAGAAGTGCGGGTGAAGGGTGCCATGGCTTGAGCGACACATGCCTTCGCCCGCACTTCTCGCAGGCGATATTATCCATCACCCGTGTGATGGCATCCTTTGGCTAAACTTAGCCCACAAGAAGGGAGGGCAATGGGAGGAGTTCTCTAGAGTATGTGTTTAGTTGTTGAGATAAAATAGTTTGTTTTTAGTTGTTGGCATTAAATGAGAGAGAAGCTTTGGGGAGGGTAATTTAGTCCATAAAAAGTGTGTATGGTTATTATTTTAAGAAATGTTATTTTATAGCTAGTTTTGATGATGAGTTTTTGAAAGTGGCTATATTGGAAAATTTCCCTTTTTCTGTTTGGTAGAAATAGATTGTGTTCACTTTATACTTTTTGTGAAGAAAAAAAACACTCTAGATTTCAATGAATTGAGAAATGTATAATGAACCCATATTTTTTTTTCTTCTTCACTTGATTATAATTACCACGAGCCTACGTGTCTCCTGTTGAAAATTTCACATCAATTAGGAAAAGAAAAAGGATAAAGGTGGACAAGGAAGACAAAAGGACTACATAAGAAATTTTCATTTCAGCTTTTAAAAGAATAATAATTTAGAATTATAGTAAAATTTTTAGAAGTTAATTAAAAAAAGCCTGAACCTTGACGAAATTGGTATTAGAGCATGATTTTCGTTTTAGCTCTGAGTGCCCAATTTTATTTTTAAAGTATTGTTTTAGCCAAAAGATAGGTGTTTTAGGGAAGAAAGTGAAATACTAACTAGGCTACTCAAGAGGGGGGTGAATTGGATTCTTAAAACTTAAACAAATAAAACAACATAATAATTTAAACTAATATTTTAATAAAATCAAAAGCAATAATTTTAACAATGCTCGAAATTAAAAGAACAAGGGAAGAGATATTAAACATGCGATTTTTACATGATTCGGCCAATCGTGCCTACGTCTACGCCTCCAAGCTCATCTGGCTTAAGGATTCCACTAAGCAAACCTCCAAGACTTCAACAATACTTACAATTGACTTCAAAAGTATCAATGAACCTTTACAACAATAAATTATTCCCAATCTCTTAACCCAAGTATATCCCAATACTTACAATCACTAAAAAATAAAGATTAGAATCAACTAATCTCTCACGCAATGTATACGATTACAATTGAAATCTCAAAGTGTGAATCAATGAAACAAAACAAGTTTAAAGCCCAATGATGTATGTTTTATCAATAGTAAGCTCAATGACAACTTTTGGATCTCTCTATATTTGAATTTGATTGAGCCATTTTATAATTGGAGCTGAAAACTAGCCGTTGTTAACTTTCTGAGAATAATCAGATTGCCGTTTGTTGTTGTTGGTTTACCATTTTGACTTATCTAAATAGCCGTTATGCTTAGATTTTAAATAAAAAGTTTACCGTTTACCATTATCAGATCACCGTTTATTTTCAGAAACCTGTAAAACAAAATTAGGTCTCCGTTTTTGTTAAACGGTTCAAGATTAGAGAACTTTATCTTTTTTATGAATTCTCGGTTTACCATTTTGTAATAAACAGTTTACCGTTAATTTCCAAAATCAAAATAAGTCTAGCTGAGATTAGAAAACTCTCTTTTCTATAAATTATCGGTTTACCGTTTTGTAATAAATGGTTCACCGTTAATTTTCAGAATCTGATCAGATAAACGGTTCACGATTAAGAAGTCAATTTCCTGTCTGTAAATTATCGGTTCAAAGTATATAAAATAAACAGTCTATCGCTAATTTTCAGACTCTATATTTTGACAATTTTTGTTTAGAAAAAGATTTTTCTACTCAAGTTAACGGTCATTAAGCTTCTTTAAACATGTCTATGGCTTTAAGAAATTCATTTTAATAGCCTAAACATTTTAATCAAGAATATATAAGTTTTGTTATCATCAAAATTAATATTATAAGATTAACAGAATGGAGGTTTTGTGTTGGGATTTTCATGCCCTTAAGAAGAAGAAGGTTTTTGGAAAAAGTTTTGGTTTTAATTGAAAAGTTTGATTTTAAACTATGAACTTCTGGAAAATAATTTTTTGAAATTCTCAAAAGGAAAATTGATCTTGGTTAGTATTTATGACAAAATAATTTGTTAGTCTATCAAGTTTGAAAAAAGAGTTGGGAGCATCTAGTAGAGAAGAATAACTGTTTATGAAATTTTAAAATCAAAATTAACTTGCAACCCTTTAAATAACCATATTTGTTTTACTTTACAGCATTGTTCTGTTGAAGCATTTAGTGAATACATTAAATAAGTTGATAATTTAAAAAGATTGGATGCAATAAAAAGTCATATAGATTGTAGCATTGAACTTAGAATTATTGCTAATAGAGGAATAAAAACAGCATTTGATCAGGGATATAATATAGAAAAAATCAATCCTGAATGATTAATTTAAAAGAAATTGTAATTAATAATATTATAAATAGTAAGTCTTTAGCATTATTTACTTCCTTCTATTCACAACTTAGTAGACCTGAGTTAGTAGCTATACTAGAATATCTTAAAATCTAGCCTAGAGTAATACACAGAGGAATACCAATTATTGGAATCAAAATTCAGGTAGTTAAATGGTTAATAGAAGAAGTCTAAAGTATAAGGCAAATAAAGAAAATTAGAAGAGATACAAGGGGTTAAAAGAAATTGTTTTTTTGTGGATATTCTCTCTTCTTACTGTTCATTTAGCAGCACACTCTTAGAAAAAAAAAATAATTACAAACTTTTTGTTTTAATAATTTTTTTTCAAATAAATTATCAAATACATTTTCATAATTTTTTTAAATGCTATTTTTAAAAACAAATAACTAAATGTGTTTTTATATTCAAAAAAGAACTAATCAATTCTACAATATAAGACAGATATAAACGCACCATACCTAATTTTATTGTCCAAGTTGAAGAAAAGGGAATCGAAATGACGAAACCAATGATCCAAACCGAAGCCAATTCGATAGTCCACCTTCAATTGCAAGAATTTACCTCATTTTTCAAAATTTCACGGTACGGGCATGAGGTTAAGGGGAAAAACATGCGTAGGCCTCCCCATTATCTTAGTTCTATCGACGTCGTAGGAAATGGCAGAGCAGTTAATCTAATGGTAGAATCAATTAATCAAAAGTGAATCCTACCTTGGAATTCATCAAAGTTTAATATTAAAAAAAATTAGTCCCATTGTAAGATTCAATACGCCGCCAAATCATAGGTCAGCCCTACTAGGTACAGAAGTTTTTCTCAACCCCCCGATTAACATTTGATAATTTATTTGTGGGACCCATTTGTGCGTCCGAACAAGAAAACGGGCCTTGCGCTCTCCAGTTATTACCGGATTGTCCGGAAAATCGAACGTGGGCTTGAACTTTTTGACCGAGTTTACGTTGGGTTTTGACTAAGCCTTTCCTGGCTAGGCCGATTAAAAGTTTGAGACTTCCTGGCCCCATGTTGGATAAGGGTGGAGCTCTTATCACCCTTCAAAGCCTCTGATCAAACCCCTTCCCTCACTCCACCACATCGTATAAGCAGAGGAATTTAATATATTTGTTTCAATTCCACAAACACCCTTAACAACATAAACGATAAAAAGAGTCCTTCAACAAGACGACGACGATGAATGAGCAACATAATCCAGTTAAGGCTAATACTTTTATGACATAAATGACAAATTCTTCCTTTCCCATGAAGTTTAGGAGTTTAATAATCATGGCAATATTCATTGTCAACATTAAAAAAATTACATAAAATTACATTTCAGAGAAGCCAACAAAAATACAAATTAATTACATGGAAACGCCTAACATTAACAAATAATATATTTTTTCATATAGGAGTTTAGGCACCTGTTCTTCACTCAAAAAATAATTGGAAATAAAAGATCTTTTATTAATATTGGATTTGATTAAATATGCTGTGGTTTTTATCTCAAAGATGAAAGAAAAAGAGATCACAAACTTTACAATATCGTATTTGATTATTAACTGAGTTTTTAAATACCAAATCACCAGAATTCTTATTGGGTAAAAATAATTGGAAAAATATACGTATACATGAAGAAGAAAGATCTATCAACCGTAGGGTTTAATAAAAGAAGAACAAAAGGTTTTCTCATAAAAAGAGTTTTACGAGACTTTTAGAGGGATGCAAAGAGCATCACTCTTTGGTTAAATTGAGTCGAGAGACTCCAAAGTAAGATTCCAAAAGATTAGTGTATTTATTAGTTAATTTGGTGTGATTAGCAGGTCATGGAAAAGTGATGATGGGTGGGATATTGAATTAATTATAGCATAAAATCAGGGGCATTGGTTTTCTCAGAAATTTGTATGAGTTCTACTCAGTCAGCATGCGTGACGGGGACGGTCCCGGACTCAGATCCATAGGCATCTTAAATTTGTGTTGGAACTATAACTTCCATGTATTGGAAAAATTCACGTTTTGATATTTGCAATTAAATTTCTAACTCCGACATTAAATATTGTTTATTCACTTTTGTAAACTCAAACGTTCAATATTCATCAGAGTGATTTTTCTCTTAAAATTAATTAATTAAACTTCAAGTGTTAATTTCTAGACGCGATAACTAATAATTGACACGCTTGAAAACTGTTGATATTTAATTTTAATTAATTTTATCTTATAGAAAACAAAAAGAAGTTTTAATCCTGCAAAGATTTTGATCCATTAATTATAAAATCCACCTTATGGAATAAAGGCGTACTCTCTTGTATTCTCACGTTATCGATTAATTTTGTTACAGATTTTCCTTTGACCTATAATAAAATGGAAAGCGATGCAAGCAGCTAACTTTTGACTAGGTGCCTTCAACTTTAAGAAAGGAAAGCTTTAATATGCGTACAAAAATTGCATGCATGGAGAGATGCCAAATAAATATGGTGCCACATAAACTCGTGTGGAGAATATTTCTCATATGCTGCAAAGAATAAACTATCTATCAAGTAATGGATATAAAATTCGCTTCAAAATAATAATCTTTTGCACAAGATTCATGCTGGCTCATGGTTTTTAATCAGCTTCCAAAATTAACAGGGTGTGAACGAAAATAAGCCATGAGACCTAATAATAATAACAACAATAAGCTTCAATATAATTCACGATCATTATCTTTTTGGTCTTCATCATCATTTTTGGTTTTGTTACTAGTGATTCTACCTTTGGCTGTGATCTCAGTGTTTGTTTTTGTACTTGGTCCAAATATTGCTCACCCTACTTTGTCTCCATTGCTTCAACGGCGAGTCGGTTTCTCGGGTTATTCTTATTCTTCTTTTGCTTCTTCTTCAGTATTAGAGAGTTCTACTCCTCCATCTACTTCTTCCAACATCGTCAATGGATCCTCCTCAGGTTTTTTCGTCGCAAATGAATCAATTCAACTGGTAAAAGTTAGCTTCTTCATTCAAGTAACATATTTTGGTTCTGTAACTGTTTCTTCGATGTTCTTTTAGCTATATGATATTGCCTCAATTGTAGGGGCAAGAACAAGGGAAATTGAAGCATAATAAAGACACTGAAGAACAAGTTAGGACTGAACCTGTCAGGAAATACAAAAAAGTTGAGAAGGTTGAACCAAGTCAACCTAGAGCAACATCCACAAAAAGAGAAGCTGCATCAGACAGGAATTTGACATCATACCAACAAGATCCAGACTATGTCCCCGAGGTCCCATTTACAGAAATGCTATTGCCTTTCACAGGTACAAATCATGCTATCTTTTCTATGATACGTGTCTTTCTCTTTTGCGGACGCTGCATTTTGTTAAAATTTAATTTAGACTAGTTTAACACATATATGTGCACATATATTAATTTAATGGTTATGATTAGGAGCTACTTGTTAATGGAGAAGCTATTCAAGATTTATGTATATGGAGAAGGAGAGCCGCCAATGTTTCATGATGGTCCATGCAAGAGCATATACTCAACCGAGGGAAGATTCATTCATGAAATGGAAAGGAGCAATATGTACAAAACTAAAGACCCTGAAAAGGCTTTGGTTTATTTTCTTCCATTTAGTGTAGTGATGATGGTTGAGCATCTGTACGTGCCCGGAGCTCATGAGATCAATGCCATTGGACGTTCCATTGTTGATTACATCAGTATAATTTCGCATAAATATCCATTCTGGAACCGAAGCCTTGGTGCTGATCATCTCATGCTCTCTTGTCATGATTGGGTACGTAATTCTTCATGATTTTCTAAACCAACTCCCATGTTCTTGTTTTTCCCCGTTAATTAAAAGAAGAATCTTAGGTGCAGATTTTTACACATTTTAAAATATTAATTTACATTAAATTAAAGTGTCTAGCTACAAAGGTGTGGCAGAATTAATTAGCGATCAATCTATCGTTCTTCACTTATGTGAACTCGGGTTGATCTTGTAAGTGGGAGGGGTAAAAATTGATTTGGGTTTTTCTGACCTCCCTTTCCTTTAAAAAAAGAAAAAAAAAAGTGTCTAACTACAATAATGATAAACTATGGTTACACACAGGCGAAATTATATTAAAGCCTTGCCACAAGCCCAAAAACACTTAAGTTCTAACTTCCCTAGGTGTGTTTATAACTTTGTTCAGTAAAATAAAGTTTTACTACATTTTGCCGCATAACATTAAAAGGTTAACATATTGCCCCACTTTCAGAGTCTTTTTACACTCCGGCCTCTACAACTTTAACATCTTGGCGTTTTTGCCCTCTAGATTACGGGTACTGCCTTCTACGCTGTCGGAAAAGGCACATTATTTCCATGGAATTTCATTATTTTTATGTATTTAACGGCTTATATGCATGTCTGTTAGCAGGGGCCGAGATCATCATCATTTGTGCCCCATTTATTCCGCAATTCCATTAGAGTTCTATGCAATGCCAACACTTCCGAAGGATTTAACCCCGTCAAAGATGCCTCATTACCAGAAATCAATCTCCTAACCGGAGAAGTCACCGGACTTATTGGCGGCCCCTCCCCGTCCCGCCGCTCCATCCTCGCATTCTTCGCCGGTCGGCTGCATGGGCATATTAGGCACTTACTTCTAGACAATTGGAAAAACAAAGACCAAGATGTGCAAGTCTATGACCAACTTCCGAACAATGTGTCATACAATTCAATGTTAAGAAAAAGCAAATTTTGCCTGTGCCCTAGTGGGTATGAAGTAGCAAGCCCTAGAGTTGTGGAAGCAATTTATTCAGAATGTGTGCCAGTTTTGATTTCGGATAGTTATGTGCCTCCATTCAGTGATGTGCTAAATTGGAATACATTTTCAGTGCAAATAGATGTGAAAGATATTCCCAAAATAAAGGAAATTCTAACGGGCATATCTCAAAGGCAGTACTTGAGAATGCAAAGGAGGGTGAAGCAAGTGCAAAGGCATTTTGTGGCCAATCAATCTCTTAAGAGATTTGATGTTTTTCATATGACTGTTCATTCTGTTTGGCTCAGGAGATTGAACATTCACATCAGGGATTTTGAACGACCTTCTTGATTGCTCGTGATGGATGATTAATTTTTAAATGATCAAATCACCACTGGATCCGTCAGGCAAGTAAGGGACCTAGAATCATATTTTGCTGAAGACAGACAGTTTGGCTTTTGACATAGAGATTCTTTGCTTAATCAATAAATACAGTAAGGTATTTAGAATTCTTTCCTTTTAATTATTGGGTTGTATTTGTAATTATATATTCTTAATTTATAATAACATTATAAGAGGGATTAATCCGTTTTACATTTTTGTTTTGTAAATGAACTTTACAAATATACTCCAATCTATTGACTCCGAACATTTTTGTGTTTAATTAATTGTAACTAGAATGATAGAGTATATTTAATTTTCCGCATAAAACAATCATTGCATAAAAGTTTATTTTATAAATTTTGATATGCTATTCGTGACATTAATGAAAACTTTAATTTGGAATTATCAAATTTCTTGGAAAGATCAAAGTACCAGTATCCATCTCGTGAAACATATCCACCAAGAAAAGTCCCATAAATAAAATATTTTCAAATAAAATATTTTGAAGTCATTCTCTGTGCATCGCATCCAATTCACAAAAACAAGACAATGAAGGTATACTTTGAATATGAATCAATTTAGAAATACAACGTAGTAAGTTTCATATATTTATTTGCCAAAGTGCAAAGACATAATCCTAATATACTGAATGATTCCTTTATTTTATTTTATTTTACTTTGGATCTACGGTTTGCAGCAAAATATAATGATCAAATTTGACATCAAATGGTCTCATTATAAGGCTGATCTTGTACCCCAAGAACAATAGCTACACACCGATTAATTGATCAAGAGTGGATACCAAACCAATTACGACTAATCAAATAGAAAACAACAGAGATGAAGAGTAAGAACAGAACAAAGAAACAAGTTTATAGAAGTTCAGTCATGGTGGCCTACATCCTATTTGAGAAACAGAGCTACAGGTTCCATTAATGCAAATCAAGGTACAAGTTTCTTAGAGAGTTACAAGGAATTAAGCCATTAAGGCTTTATATACACGTCTGGAAGCTTCCTGCAAATTGGCTCGGAAGACAGCTTGCGGTTTGCTGCTAAGAAACCCAGAATTTTCCCGCTCCTTTTAACCGTTTCCACGCACGTGCATATCATGTGATTTCCATTAGTTAGATTAAACGGCATTCAAGGCTACCGTTTTTGGGCTTATAAGGTTGGATGTGTCACGTGGATTGCAGATGCTTTACTTAAAGTGCACGTCTGACATCTTAGGACATGTATATGATGTCCGACGCGAGAGTGAAGCTTTCAACTGACATATCATCTCATAAAATCCGCATTGTCGTTTAATGTATTTGGAAAACCCGACATTGTCGTTTGTTCTTGTATCCAGATTCGTTACACTTCAACAATTATTTTTCATGTGAGTACGAAAAATTTAAGGATTTTCTTTCTTTATTTTTTTTTCTTATTTGGGTGCGAGTGAATAACCAATAATAATGGATAGGTGTGGAAGCAGTGTCATTAGTGGGGGATCTAATCAAGATAACGGGAAATAGGATGGATGTTAGTTCACTGTTAACTTTGCTGCAAAACAACGTAGGTTGCTCACAATGCTCACAGATTATGGGTGTGGTTGATCTAGCAATCTAAGCAGGTTCCCAAAAGGTAAAAACAAGTATTTTATTTTTATTCTTTTTTATTAACTTAAGCACTCATTAATTTTTGAATTCAGGATCTAAGTTCTATCAAGTTCATTATTTATTACTGAAACTAGACTTTAGCTTCAAGTATTTTATTAATTTAATTTTTCATATTGATTGTCCTACTAAATTAAATGTATATTTATAATTGTAGTGATTGATTAACGGTTTATTTTGGAATTTTAAATTGTCAAATTAAATAAATTTTTTTTTTTGTCTTTTCATTAAATTACCTGACTTAATTAATATTTCAAAACAATTACATATATTTAGTAAAATACTTGAGATTTCAATTAATGTTGTTATGCTACTCACCTATTGTTATTCTCTACCCTATTATCGGATAATAGGAGATAAATATTCAAGAATTCGTGTCTAAAATTGAATTTAAAAATGGGTACTCCCTAATCCCAAATGCTTTTTTCTAAGAAAAATATAAGTGTATAGAACATGTTAATTTGAACAATTCAATAATAATTAAACAAGTGACATAAATTTTTAATATCCTTTTAACTTAGATCAAAAGTATTCTCCATGATCCGATCTTTTCTTAACAAAATTGTTAGATATTGATTATTGATAAATAAAAGTTTCAAAGTAATTAAATCCTAATAATACACTAAAAATAAGATCTTTAGAATCTCAAGTGTTGAAATCAAAAGATGATCCTAACTCCATGAACTATTGGTGGGTTCAAACGATATCCTGCATTACAAGCAACAGCAAGAATTCAAATACACCCAACACAGCAAGACTACTGATATGAAGGTACGAGTCACGTAATTACAATAATTTTAGCCATTCAAGTATACGCACATAACAAAATATATTACTGTTTTCTTGTTTTATCGCTCGTTGTGGATTGCAGCAAAAGTGGGTGTTCAAATTTGCGGCTAGTAACGAGAGCAGCCGCACGAAGGCCATGATGGCTGCCGTTAGCTTTAAAGGTAAAACAGAGCTACATTTTGATACTCGAATCTTATCATTTTTTTACTGTTACGTGGCGAATTGTAGGAGAGGTCGCGTGTATGAGCATCAATTGAGGATCTCAATTTTATAAGTGCATATTACTAAAAAAATCATATATTGATACAATGTTGCATGCAGGAGTGGAATCGGCGGCGGTAAGGGAGGAGATATGAGGCAGATAGAGTTAATAGGAAAAGGAATAGACGTGATTCAACTTGTTGCTTGATGGAAAACGAGGCTGCGAATAGTGGAGGGCTATTGAGTGTTAGCATTGCTGATGTTGACGGTGGTG
>JASUUG010000057.1:0-53060 GCA_030449905.1 Luvunga scandens
ATGCCCAAGGCCTTGCCACACAGCCACCCGGTGGCCAAGGCCAAGGCCATGGCACGCAGCCACCCCGAGGCCAAGGCCAAGGCCATGGCCCGTAGCCACCCGCGGCCAAGGCCAAGGCCATGTGCTGTCGCTCACGGATCTTGGCCAAGTTTCGCGTTTCCGGGGCGGTGCTGGATTTTGGGGTGATGCATTAGATACGTGCGACAGTCGAACGTCGGAAAAGAGGGGAATCGATTTGAGGTCCGAACCTCGCTTTTCGGCCGATTTACCGAGGTGCGGGGGTGCGAAAAGGGGTCAAAAGCGTGCCCTCGAATTGTCCGAATGTGGTAGAACTGGGCGGGGCCCCCTCACGGCACAAATACTGCTTTCCGCTTGAAGGAATGGCAAAAATAATACGGGAGGCCCAGCGCCCATTTTTCCGCCAGAAAAGGCCAAAATCCGTGAGCTATAGCACACGGATTGTGGCCAAATTTCGCGTTTCGGGGGCGGCGTGGAATTTTGGGCTGGCGTCATCGGGTTCGGCGGGACTCGGTGGCGGGAGGAAACGGAATCAATTTCCGAGCTCCGAAACTCGTTTTACGGGCATCTTACCGGCAGCGAACGGGTGCCCAAACGGGTGGGCCAACTCGTCCGATTCAGGCAAAACCGGAGAAAGAAGTGGAAGGTAGGTGTGGATCTCAGTTTTTGGTCCAAGAATATGAAGAAACGGCGAGGACCGTGTGCTCACATTTTGGCCAAATGCTCGCCCGCGGCCAACTCCAAGGCACGCAGCCGCCCCGCGGCCAACGCCAAGGCACAGGGCCACGCTCGAGCTCCCTATCCGTGCCTTGGGAGCGCGGTCGGAGTGTGTGTTGTGTGTGCGTGAGAGTGTGCGACCTGCCTTGGTCGCGAGCATGTGCTTCATTTCGAGCAAGGCACGGAGCCAGCCCGCGGCCAAGGCCATGGCACCCAGCCAGCCCGCGGCCAAGGCCATGCACTCAGCCAGCCGCGGCGAAGGCCTAGGCACGCAGCCAGCCGCGGCCAAGGCCTTGGCACGCAGCCACCCGAGACCAAGGCCAAGGCCATGGCACGCAGCCACCCGCGGCCAAGGCCAAGGCCGTGTGCTGTATCTCACGGATCTTGGCCAACTTTCGCGTTTCCGGGGCGGTGCGGGCTTTTGGGGTGAGGGATTAGATACGTGCGCCAGTCGAGCGGTAGAAAAGAGGGGAGTCGCTTTCGAGGTCGAACCTCGTTTACGGCCAATTTACCGAGGGTGCGTGGGTGCGAAAAGGGGACGAAACGTGCCCGCGAATTGGTCCGATTGTGGTAGAACTGGGCCAGGGGTCTCCTCACGGCGCAAGTACTGATTTCCGCTCGAAGAAATTGCGATAATAATGCGGGAGGCCCTGCGCCCGTTTTTCCCCTGGAAAAGGCCAAAATCCGTGAGCTTTAGCACACGGATTGTGGCCAACTTTCGCGTTTCGGGGGCGGCGTGGGTTTTTGGGCTGGCGTGGTCGGGTTTGGTGGGAGTCGGTGGCGGGAGAAACGGAATCAATTTTGAGCTCCCAAACTCGTTTGACGGCCATCTTACCGGCAGCGACGGGTGCCCAAACGGGTGGGCCCACTCGTCCGATTCAGGCAAAACCGGAGAAAGAAGTGGAAGGTAGGTGTGGATCTCAGTTTTGGTCCAAGAATACGAAGAAACGGCGAGGACCGTGTGCTCACATTTTGGCCAAATGCTCGTCCGCGGCCAACTCAAGGCACGCAGCCCCCCCGCGGCCAACGCCAAGGCACAGGGCCACGCTCGAGCTCCCTATCCTTGCCTCGGCAGCGCGGCCGGAGTGTGTGTTGTGTGTACGTGAGAGTGTGCAACCTGCGTTGGTCGCGAGCATGTGCTGCATTTCGAGCAAGGCACGGAGCCAGCCCGCGGCCAAGCCCAAGGCCAAGGCACGCAGCCAACCCGTGGCCAAGGCCAAGGCCCGCGTCCACCCCGCGGCAAAGGCCATGGCACCCAGCCAGCCCGCGTCCAAGGCCATGGCACCCAGCCAGCCGTCGGCCAAGGCCTAGGCACGCAGCCACCCCGAGGCCAACGCCAAGGCCATGGCACGCAGCCACCCCGCGGCCAAGGCCAAGGCCGTGTGCTGTATCTCACAGATCTTGGCCAACTTTCGCGTTTCCGGGGCGGTGCGGGATTTTGGGGTGATGCATTAGATATGTGCGACAGTCGAGCGTTGGAAAAGAGGGAGTCGATTTCGAGGTCCGAACCTCGTTTTACGGCCGATTTACCGAGGGTGCGGCGGTGCGAAAAGGGGACGAAACGAGCCCGCGAATTGGTCCGATTGTGGTAGAACTGGGCCGAGGACCTCCTCACGGCGCAAGTACTGTTTTCCGCTCGAAGAAATGGCGAAAATAATGCGGGAGGCCCTGGGCCAATTTTTCCCTGGAAAGGCCAAAATCCGTGAGCTATAGCACACGGATTGTGGCCAAATTTCCCGTTTCGGGGGCGGCGTGGGATTTTGGCCTGGCGTGGTCGGGTTTGGTGGGAGTCGGTGGCGGGAGAAAACGGAATCCAATTTTGAGCTCCAATACTCGTTTGACGGCCATCTTACCGGCAGCGAACGGGTGCCCAAACGGGTGGGCCCACTCGTCCGATTCAGGCAAAACCGGAGAAAGAAGTGGAAGGTAGGTGTGGATCTCAGTTTTTGGTCCAAGAATACGAAGAAACGGCGAGGACCGTGTGCTCACATTTTGGCCAAATGCTCGTCCGCGGCCAACTCCAAGGCACGCAGCCCCCCCGCGGCCAACGCCAAGGCACAAGGCCACGCTCGAGCTCCCTATCCTTGCCTCGGCAGCGCGGCCGGAGTGTGTGTTGTGTGTACGTGAGAGTGTGCAACCTGCGTTGGTCGCGAGCATGTGCTTCAGTTCGAGCAAGGCATGGAGCCAGCCCGCGGCCAAGGCCATGGCACCCAGCCAGCCGTCGGCCAAGGCCTAGGCACGCAGCCACCCCGAGGCCAACGCCAAGGCCATGGCACGCAGCCACCCCGCGGCCAAGGCCAAGGCCGTGTGCTGTATCTCACGGATCTTGGCCAACTTTCGCGTTTCCGGGGCGGTGCGGGATTTTGGGGTGATGCATTAGATATGTGCGACAGTCGAGCGTTGGAAAAGAGGGAGTCGATTTCGAGGTCCGAACCTCGTTTTACGGCCGATTTACCGAGGGTGCGGCGGTGCGAAAAGGGGACGAAACGAGCCCGCGAATTGGTCCGATTGTGGTAGAACTGGGCCGAGGGCCTCCTCACGGCGCAAGTACTGTTTTCCGCTCGAAGAAATGGCGAAAATAATGCGGGAGGCGCTGCGCCAATTTTTCCCTGGAAAAGGCCAAAATCCGTGAGCTATAGCACACGGATTGTGGCCAAATTTCCCGTTTCGGGGGCGGCGTGGGATTTTGGCCTGGCGTGGTCGGGTTTGGTGGGAGTCGGTGGCGGGAGAAAACGGAATCCAATTTTGAGCTCCCAAACTCGTTTGACGGCCATCTTACCGGCAGCGAACGGGTGCCCAAACGGGTGGGCCCACTCGTCCGATTCAGGCAAAACCGGAGAAAGAAGTGGAAGGTAGGTGTGGATCTCAGTTTTTGGTCCAAGAAGACGAAGAAACGGCGAGGACCGTGTGCTCACATTTTGGCCAAATGCTCGCCCGCGGCCAAGGCCAAGGCACGCAGCCCCCATCCCACGGCCAACGCCAAGGCACAGGGCCACGCTCGAGCTCCCTATCCTTGCCTCGGCAGCGCGGCCGGAGTGTGTGTTGTGTGTGCGTGAGAGTGTGCACGTCCTGCCTTGGTCGCGAGCATGTGCTGTAGTTTTGAGCAAGGCATGGAGCCAGCCTGCGGCCAAGGCCAAGGCCGAGGCAGGCAGCCCACGGCCAAGACAATGGTACCCAGCCAGCCCAGGGCTAAGACAATGGCACCCAGCCAGCCCGTGGCCAAGGCCATGGCACGCAGCCAGCCCGCAGCCAAGGCCTTTGCACGCAGCCACCCCGAGGCCAAGGCCAAGGCCATGGCACGCAGCCACCCGCGGCCAAGGCCAAGGCCGTGTGCTGTAGCTCACGGATCTTGGCCAACTTTTGCGTTTCCGGGAGGTGCGGGATTTTGGGGTGATGCATTAGATATGTGCGACAGTCGAGTGTTGGAAAAGAGGGAGTCGATCTCAAGGTCGAACCTCGTTTTACGGCCGATTTACCGAGGGTGCGGGGTGCGAAAAGGGGATGAAACGAGCCCGCGAATTGGTCCGATTGTGGTAGAACTGGGCCGGGGCCTCCTCACGGCACAATTACTGTTTTCCGCTTGAAGAAATGGCGAAAATAATGCGGGAGGCCCTGGGCCCATTTTTCCCTGGAAAGGCCAAAATCCGTGAGCTATAGCACACGGATTGTGGCCAAATTTCCGTTTCGGGGCTGCGTGGGATTTTGGGCTGGCGTGGTTGGGTTTGGTGGGAGTCGGTGGTGGGAGAAAACGGAATTCAATTCCGAACTCTGAAACTCGTTTTGCGGCCATCTTACCGGCAGCGAACGGGTGCCCAAACGGGTGGGCCAACTCGTCCGATTCAGGAAAAACCGGAGAAAGAAGTGGAATGTAGGTGTGGATCTCAGTTTTTGGTCCAAGAATACGAAGAAACGGAGAGGACAGTGTGCTCAATTTTTGCCAAATGCTCGCCCGCAGCCAAGGCTAAGCCACGCAGCCACCCCGCGGCCAACGCCAAGGCACAGGGCCACGCTCGAGCTCCCGATCCTTGCCTCGGGAGCGCGGCCGGATTGTGTGCTGTGTGTGCGTGAGAGTGTGCGACCTGCCTTGGTCGCGAGCATGTGCTGCATTTCGAGCAAGGCACGGAGCCAGCCCGCGGCCAAGGCCAAGGCCGAGGCACACAGCCACCCCGTGGCCAAGGCCATGGCATGCAGTCCCCCCGAGGCCAAGGCCAAGGCCATGGCCCGCAGCCACCCCGCGGCCAAGGCCAAGGCCGTGTGCTGTCGCTCACGGATCTTGGCCAACTTTCGCGTATCCGGGGCGGTGCGGGATTTTTTGGTGATGCATTAGATACGTGCGACAGTCAAGCGTTGGAAAAGAGGGGAGTCGATTTCGAGGTCCGAAGCTCGTTTTACGGCCTATTTACCGAGGGTGCGGGGGTGCGAAAAGAGGACGAAACGTGCCCTCGAATTGGTCCGATTGTGGTAGAACTGGGCCGGGGGCCTCCTCACGGCGCAAGTACTGCATTCCGCTCGAAGAAAAGGCAAAAATAATGCGGGAGGCGCTGCGCCCATTTTTCCGCCAGAAAAGGCCAAAATCCGTGAGCTATAGCACACGGATTGTGGCCAAATGTCGCGTTTCGGGGGCGGCGTGGGATTTTGGGCGGGCGTCGTCGGGTTTGGTGGGAGTCGGTGGCGGGAGAAAACGGAATCCAATTCCGAGCTCCGAAACTCGTTTTACGGCCATTTTACCGGCAGCGAACGGGTGCCCAAACGGGTGGGCCAACTCATCCGATTCAGGCAAAACCGGAGAAAGAAGTGGAAGGTAGGTGTGGATCTCAGTTTTTGGTCCAAGAATACGAAGAAACGGCGAGGACCGTGTGCTCACATTTTGGCCAAATGCTCGCCCGCGGCCAAGGCAGAGCCACGCAGCCACCCCGCGGCCAACGCCAAGGCACAGGGCCACGCTCGAGCTCCCTATCCTTGCCTCGTGAGCGCGGCCCGAGTGTGTGGTGGGGGGGTGTGAGAGTGTGTGTCCTGCCTTGGTCGCGAGCATATGCTGCATTTTGAGAAGGCACGTAGCCAGCCCGCGGCCAATGCCAAGACCGAGGAACGCAGCCACCCCGTGGCCAAGACCTAGGCACGCGTCCACCCCGTGGCCAAGGCCATGGCACCCAGCTAGCCCGCGGCCAAGGCCTAGGCAGGCCGCCACCCCATGGCCAAGGCCTAGGCACGCAGCCACCCCGCGGCCATGGCCATGGCCATGGCACCCAGCCACCCTGCGGCCAAGGCCTAGGCACGCAGCCACCCCGCGGCCAAGGCCAAGGCCGTGTACTGTCGCTCACGGATCTTGGACAACTTTCGCGTTTCCGGGGCGGTGCGGGATTTTGGGGTGATGCATTAGATACGTGCGACTGTCGAGCGTTGGAAAAGAGGGGAGTCGATTTCGAGGTCCGAACCTCGTTTTACGGCTGATTTACCGAGGATGCGGGGGTGCGAAAATGTGACGAAACGTGCGCTCGAATTGGTCCGATTGTGGTAGAACTGGGCCGGGGGCCTCCTGACTGCGCAAGTACTGCTTTCCACTCGAAGAAATGGAAAAAATTATGCGGGAGGCCATGCGCCCATTTTCCGCCAGAAAAGGCCAAAATCCGTGAGCTATAGCACACGGATTGTGGCCAAATTTCTCGTCTCGGGGGTGGCGTGGGATTTTGGGCTGGCGTCGTTGGGTTTGGTGGGAGTCGGTGGCGCGAGAAAACGGAATCCAATTCCGAGCTCCGAAACTTTTTTTACAGCCATATTACCGGCAGCGAACGGGTGCCCAAACGGGTGGGCCAACTCGTCCCAGTCAGGCAAAACCGGAGAAAGAAGTGGAAGGTAGGTGTGGATCTCAGTTTTTGGTCCAAGAATACGAGGAAACGGCGAGGACCGTGTGCTCACATTTTGGCCAAATGCTCGCCCGCGGCCAAGGCCAAGCCACGCTGCCACCCCGCGGACAACGCCAAGGCACAAGACCACGCTCGAGCTCCCTATCCTTGCCTCGGGAGCGCGGACCGAGTGTGTGTTGTGTGTGCGTGAGAGTGTGCGACCTGCCTTGGTCGCGAGCATGTGCTGCATTTCGAGCAAGGCACGGAGCCAGCCCGCGGCCAAGGCCAAGGCCGAGGCACGCAGCCACCCCGTGGCCAAGGCCAAGGCACGCGTCCACCCCACGGCCAAGGCCATGGCACACAGCCAGCCCGCGGCCAAGGCGTAGGCACGCAGCCACCCCGCAGCCAAGGCCTTGGCACACAGCCACCCGGTGGCCAAGGCCAAGGCCATGGCACCCAGCCACCCCGCGGCCAAGGCTAAGGCTGTGTGCTGTCGCTCACGGACCTTGGGCAACTTTCGCGTTTCCGGGGTGTTGCGGGATTTTGGGGTGATGCATTAGATACGTACGACAGTCGAATGTCGGAAAAGAGGGGAGTCGATTTTGAGGTCCGAACCTCGTTTTACAGCCGATTTACCGAGGGTGCGGGGGTACGAAAAGGGGACGAAACGTGCCCTCGAATTTGTCCGATTGTGGTAGAACTGGGCCAGGGGCCTTCTCATGGCGCAAGTACTGCTTTCCGCTCGAAGAAATGGAAAAAATAATGCGGGAGGCCCTGCGCCCATTTTTCCGCCAGAAAAGGCCAAAATCCGTGAGCAATAGCACACGGATTGTGGCCAAATTTCGCGTTCGGGGGCGGCGTGGGATTTTTGGCTGGCGTCGTCGGGTTTGGTGGGAGTCGGTGGCGGGAGAAAATGGAATCCAATTCCGAGCTCCGAAACTTGTTTTACGGCCATCTTACCGGCAACGAACGGGTGCCCAAACGGAGAAAGAAGTGGAAGGTAGGTGTGGATCTCAGTTTTTGGTCCAAGAATACGAAGAAACGTCGAGGACCGTGTGCTCACATTTTGGCCAAATGCTCGCCCGCGGCCAAGGCCAAGCCACGCAGCCACCCCGCGGCCAACGCCAAGGCACAGGGCCACGCTCGAGCTCCCTATCCTTGCCTCGGGAGCGCGGCCCGAGTGTGTGTTGTGTGTGCGTGAGAGTGTACGACCTGCATTGGTCGCGAGCATGTGCTGCATTTCGAGCAAGGCACGGAGCCAGCCCGCGGCCAAGGCCAAGGCCGAGGCACGCAGCCACCCCGCGGCCAAGGCCATGGCACCCAGCCAGCCCGCGGCCAAGGCCATGGCACCCAGCCAGCCCGCGGCCAAGGCCTTAGGAAACAGCCACCCGGTGGCCAAGGCCAAGGCCATGGGACGCAGCCACCCCGAGGCCATGGCCCGCAGCCACCCTGCGGCCAAGGCCAAGGCCGTGTGCTGTCGCTCACGGATATTGGCCAACTTTCACGTTTCCGGGGCGGTGCGGGATTTTGGGGTGATGCGTTAGATACGTGCGACAGTCGAACGTTGGAAAAGAGGGGAGTCGATTTCGAGGTCCGAACCTCGTTTTATGGCCGATTTACCAAGGGTGCGGGGGTGCGAAACGTGCCCGCGAATTGGTCCGATTGTGGTAGAACTGGGCCGGGGGCCCCCTCACGGCGCAAGTACTGTTTTTCACTCGAAGAAATGGCGAAAATAATGCGGGAGGCCCTGCACCAATTTTTCCCCCGGAAAAGGCCAAAATCCGTGAGCTATATCACACGGATTGTGGCCAAATTTCGCGTTTCGGGGGCAGCGTGAGATTTTGGGCTGGCGTGGTCGGGTTTGGTGGGAGTCAGTGGCGGCAGAAAACGGAATCCAATTCCGAGCTCCGAAACTCATTTTACGGCCATCTTACCGGCAGCGAACGGGTGCCCAAACGGGTGGGCCCACTCTTCCGACTCAGGCAAAGCCGGAGAAAGAAGTGGAAGGTAGGTGTGGATCTCAGTTTTTGGTCCAAGAATACGAAGAAACGGCGAGGACCGTGTGCTCACATTTTGGCCAAATGCTCGCCCGCGGCCAAGGCCAAGCGATGCAGCCACCCCGCGGCCAACGCCAAGTCACAGGGCCACGCTCGAGCTCCCTATCCTTGCCTCAGGAGCGTGGCCGGAGTGTGTGTTGTGTGTGCGTGAAACTGTGCAACCTTCCTTGGTCGCGAGCATATGCTGCATTTCGAGAACGGCACGTAGCCAGCCCGCGACCAAGGCCAAGGCCGAGGCACGCAGCCACCCCGTGGCCAAGGCCTAGGCACGGGTCCACCCCGCGGCCAAGGCCATTGCACACAGCCAGCCCGCGGCCAAGGCCATGGCACCCAGCCTGCCCGCGGCCAAGGCCTGGGCACGCAGCTACCCCGAGGCCAAGGCCAAGGCCATGGCAGGCAGCCACCCCGCGGCCAAGGCCAAGGCCGTGTGCTGTCGCTCACGGATCTTGGCCAACTTTCGCGTTTCCGGGGCGGTGCGGGATTTTAGGGTGATGCATTAGATACGTGCGACAGTCGAACGTTGGAATAGATGGGAGTCGATTTCAAGGTCCGAACCTCGTTTTACGGCCGATTTACCGAGGGTGCGGGGGTGCGAAAAGGGGCCGAAACGTGCCCTCGAATTGGTCCGATTGTGGTAGAACTGGGCCGGGGGCCTCCTCACGGCGCAAGTACTGCTTTCCGCTCGAAGAAATGGCAAAAATAATGCGGGAGGCCCTGCTCCCATTTTTCCGCCAGAAAAGGCCAAAATCCGTGAGCCATAGCACACGGATTGTGGCCAAATTTCGCGTTTCGGGGGCGGCGTGGGATTTTGGGCTGGCGTCGTCGGGTTTGGTGCGAGTCCGTGGCGGGAGATAATGGAATCCAATTGCGAGCTCCGAAACTCGTTTTACGGCCATCTTACCGGCAGCGAACGGGTGCCCAAACGGGTGGGCCAACTCATCCGATTCAGGCAAAACCGGAGAAAGAAGTGGAAGGTAGGTGTGGATCTCAGTTTTTGGTCCAAGAATACGAAGAAACGGCGAGGACCGTGTGCTCACATTTTGGCCAAATGCTCGCCCGCGGCCAAGGCCAAGCCACGCAGCCACCCCGCGGCCAACGCCAAGGCACAGGGCCACGCTCGAGCTCCCTATCCTTGCCTCGGGAGCGCGGCCCGAGTGTGTGTTGTGTGTGCGTGAGAGTGTGCGACCTGCCTTGGTCGCGAGCATGTGCTGCATTTCGAGCAAGGCACGCAGCCACCCCGTGGCCAAGGCCAAGGCACGCGTCCACCCCGCGGCCAAGGCCATGGCACCCAGCCAACCCGCGGCCAAGGCCTAGGCACGCAGCCAGCCCGCGGCCAAGGCCTTGGCACGCAGCCACCCCGAGGCCAAGGCCAAGGGCATGGCACGCCGCCACCCCGCCGCCAAGGCCAAGGCCGTGTGCTGTAGCTCACGGATCTTGGCCAACTTTTGCGTTTCCGGGGCGGTGCGGGATTTTGGGGTGATGCATTAGATACGTGCGACAGTCGAGCGATGGAAAAGAGGGGAGTCGATTTCGAGGTCCGAACCTCGTTTTACGGCCGATTTACCGATGGTGCGGGGGTGCGAAAAGGGGACGAAACGTGCCCTCGAATTGGTCCGATTGTGCTAGAACTAGGCCGGGGGCCTCCTCACGGCGCAAGTACTGCTTTCCGCTCGAAGAAATGGCAAAAATAATGCGGGAGACCCTGCGCCCATTTTTCCGCCAGAAAAGGCCAAAATCCGTGAGCTATAGCACACGGATTGTGGCCACATTTCGCGTTTCGGGTGCGGCGTGGGATTTTGGGCTGGCGTCGTCGGGTTTGGTGGGAGTCGGTGGCGGGGGAAAACGGAATCCAATTCCAAGCTCCGAAACTCATTTTACGGCCATCTTACCGGCAGCGAACGGGTGCCCAAACGGGTAGTCCCACTCGTCCGATTCGGGCAAAACCGGAGAAAGAAGTGGAAGGTAGGTGTGGATCTCAGTTTTTGGTCCAAGAATACGAAGAAACGGCGAGGCCCGTGTGCTCACATTTTGGCAAAATGCTCGCCCGCGGCCAAGGCCAAGCCATGCAGCCACCCCGCGGCCAACGCCAAGGCAGAGGGCCATGCTCGAGCTCCCTATCCTTGCCTCGGGAGTGCGGCCGGAGTGTGTGTTGTGTGTGCGTGAGAGTGTACGACCTGCCTTGGTCGCGAGCATGTGCTGCATTTCGAGTAAGGCATGGAGCCAGCACGCGGCCAAGGCCAAGGCCGAGGCACGCAGCCACCCCGTGGCCAAGGCCAAGGCACACGTCCACCCGCGGCCAAGGCCATGGCACCCGGCCAGCCCGCGGCCAAGTCCATGGCACCCAGCCAGCCCGTGGCCAAGGCCATGGCACCAAGCCAGCCCACGGCCATGGCCATGGCACGCAGCCACCCCGCGGCCAAGGCCAAGGCCATGGCACGCAGCCACCCTGTGGCCCAGGTCAAGGCACGCGTCCACCCCGCTGCCAAGGCCATGGCACCCAGCCAGCCCGCGGCCAAGGCCCTGGCACGCAGCCACCCCGTGGCCAAGGCCAAGGCCCTGGCACGCAGCCACCCCGTGGCCAAGGCCAAGGCCCTGGCACGCAGCCACCCCGTGGCCAAGGCCAAGGCCCTGGCACGCAGCCACCCCGTGGCCAAGGCCAAGGCCGTGTGCTGTAGCTCACGGATCTTGGCCAACTTTCGCGTTTCCGGGGCGGTGCGGGATTTTCGGGTGATGCATTAGACACATGCGACAGTCGAGCATTGGAAAAGAGCGGTGTCGATTTCGAGGTCCGAACCTAGTTTTACAGCTGATTTACCGAGGTGGCGGGGGTGCGAAAAGGGGACGAAACGTGCCCTCGAATTGGTCCGATTGTGGTAGAACTGGGCCGGGGGCCTCCTCACGGCGCAAGTACTGTTTTCCGCTCGAAGAAATGGAGTGTGTGTTGTGTGTACGTGAGAGTGTGCGACCTGCCTTGGTCGCGAGCATGTGCTGCATTTCGAGCAAGCCACGGAGCCAGCCCGTGGCCAAGGCCAAGGCCGAGGCACGCAGCCACCCCGTGGCCAAGATGAAGGCACGAGTCCACCCCGCGGCCAAGGCCATTGCACACAGCCAGCCCGCGGCCAAGGCCATGGCACCCAGCCAGCCCGCGGCCAAGGCCTGGGCACGCAGCCACCCCGAGGCCATGGCAGGCAGCCACCCCGCGGCCAACGCCAAGGCACATGGCCACGCTCGAGCTCATTATCCTTGCCTCGGGAGCGCGGCCGGAGCGTGTGTTGTGTGTGCGTGAGAGTGTGCGACCTGCCTTGGTCGCGAGCATATGCTGCATTTCGAGAAAGGCACGTAGCCAGCCCGCGCCCAAGGCCAAGGCCGAGGCACGCAGCCACCCCTTGGCCAAGGCCTAGGCACGCGTCCACCCCGCGGCCAAGGCCATGGCATCCAGCCAGCCCGCGGCCAAGGCCAAGGCACGCAGCCACCCCATGGCCAAGGCCTTGGCACACAGCCACCCGGTGGCCAAGGCCAAGGCCATGGCACCCAGCCACCCCGCGGCCAAGGCCTAGTCACGCAGCCACCCCGCGGCCAAGGCCAAGGCCGTGTGCTGTCGCTCACGGATCTTGGCCAACGTTCGCGTTTCCGGGGCAGCGCGGGATTTTGGGGTGATGCATTAGATACGTGCGACAGTCGAACGTCGGAAAAGAGGGGAGTCGATTTCGAGGTCCGAACCTCTTTTTACGGCCGATTTACCGAGGGTGCGGGGGTGCGAAAAGGGGACGAAACGTGCCGTCGAATTGGTCCGATTGTGGTGGAACTGGGCCGGGGGCCTCCTCAAGGCGCAAGTACTGCTTTCCGCTCGAAGAAATGGCAAAAATAATGCGGGAGGCCCTGCTCCCATTTTTCCCCCCGAAATGGCCAAAATCCGGGAGCTATAGCACACGGATTGCGGCCAAATTTCGCGTTTCCGTGGCGGCGTGGGCTTTTAGGCTGGTGTGGTCGCTATTGGTGGGGGTTCACCGTGGGAGAGAGCGGAAGCCGATTCCGGGCTCCGAAATTCGTTTTGTGCCTATTTTTCCCGAGAGTGCCGCTCTGTGCCTTGGCCGCAAGCATGTGCTGCATTTCGGCCAAGGCCAAGGCACGCAGCCGGCCCTGCGGCCAAGGCCAACGTCTAGGCACGCAGCCACCCCGCGGCAAAGGCCAAGGCTCCCAACCACCCTGCGGCCGGGGCCAAGGCAAGCAGACTGCCCGCGCGCGGCATCCACGTTCAATGCAGAAACCGGGCGGGACCCAAGCGTCTGTCCGACTTTGTTTGGGCCGAAATTTTAGGAGGTGACGTATTTCGACTGAAGTTATCTTACGGGACTGAAAAGTTGTTCAAACAGCGCGGATGCTCCGGGCCCCATTTTTCGGGCCAAAATGGCCAAAGACCGTGCGCTGTAGCTCATGGATTTGGGCCAACTTTCTTGTCTTCGGGGCGGTGCGGGATTTTGGGGTTATGCACCTGGGCCCATGTTTCCCCCGTAATGGCCAAAATCCGTGAGCTATAGCACACGGATTGCGGCCAAATTTCGCGTTCTGTGGCGGCGTGGGATTTTGGGCTGGTGTTGTCGGTATTGGCGGGGGTTCGCCGTGGGAGAAAGCGGAAGCCAATTCCGCGCTCCGAAACTCATTTTGTGGCTATTTTTCCCGAGTGCGGCGCTCTGTGCCTTGGCCGCAAGCATGTGCTGCATTTCGGCCAAGGCCAAGGCACGCAGCCAGCCCCGCGGCCAAGGCCAACGCCTAGGCACGCAGCCACCCCGCGGCCAAGGCATAGGCTCCCAACCACCCCGCGGCCGGGGCCAAGGCAAGCAACCTGCGCGCGCGCGGCATCCACGGCCAATGCAGAAACCGGGCGGGGCCCAAGCGTCTGTCCGACTTTGTTTGGGCCGAAATTTTAGGAGGTGACGTATTTCGACTGAAGTTATCTTACGGGACTGAAAAGTTGTTCAAACAGCGCGGATGCTCCGGGCCCCATTTTTCGGGCCAAAATGGCCAAAGACCGTGCGCTGTAGCTCATGGATTTTGGCCAACTTTCTTGTCTTCGGGGCGGTGCGGGATTTTGGGGTTATGCACCTGGGCCCATGTTTCCCCCGAAATGGCCAAAATCCGTGAGCTATAGCACACGGATTGTGGCCAAATTTCGCGTTTCTGTGGCGGCGTGGGATTTTGGGCTGGTGTTGTCGGTATTGGCGGGGGTTCGCCGTGGGAGAAAGCGGAAGCCAATTCCGCGCTCCGAAACTCATTTTGTGGCTATTTTTCCCGAGTGCGGCGCTCTGTGCCTTGGCCGCAAGCATGTGCTGCATTTCGGCCAAGGCCAAGGCACGCAGCCAGCCCCGCGGCCAAGGCCAACGCCTAGGCACGCAGCCACCCCGCGGCCAAGGCCAAGGCTCCCAACCACCCCGCGGCCGGGGCCAAGGCAAGCAACCCGCGCGCGCGCGGCATCCACGGCCATTGCAGAAACCGGGCGGGGCCCAAGCGTCTGTCCGACTTTGTTTGGGCCAAAATTTTAGGAGGTGACGTATTTCGACTGAAGTTATCTTACGGGACTGAAAAGTTGTTCAAACAGCGCGGATGTTCCGGGCCCCATTTTTTGGGCCAAAATGGCCAAAGACCGTGCGCTGTAGCTCACGGATCTGGGCCAACTTTCTTGTTTTCGGGGAGGTGCAGGATTTTGGGGTTATGCATTAGATACGTGCGACAGTCAAACGTCGGAAAAGACGCGAGTTGATTCCGAGGTCCGAACCCCGTTTTACGGCCGATTAACCGAACGTGTGGGGTACGAAAAGGGGACGAAACGTGCCCGCGAATTGTTCCGATTGTGGCAGAGCTGGGCCGGGGGCCTCCTCACGCTCCAAGTACTCTTTTCCGTTCGAAGAAATGGCGAACAAGACGCGGGGGGCCCTGGGCCCATGTTTCCCCCGAAATGGCCAAAATCCGTGAGCTATAGAACACGGATTGCGGCCAAATTTCGCGTTTCCGTGGCGGCGTGGGATTTTTCGCTGGTGTTGTCGGTATTGGTGGGGGTTCGCCGTGGGAGAGAGCGGAAGTCGATTCCGGGCTCCTAAACTCGTTTTGTGGCTATTTTTCACGAGAGCGCCGCTCTGTGCCTTGGCCGCAAGCATGTGCTGCATTTCGGCCAAGGCCAAGGCACGCAGCCTGCCCTGCGGCCAAGGCCAACGCCTAGGCACCAGCCACGCAAAGGCAAGGCACCCAAGGCCAAGGCACCCATCCAAGGCGAAGGCCAGGCACCAGCCACCCCGCGGCCAAGGCAAAGGCTCCCAACCAGGCACGGGGCCAAGGCCCGCCCCCCCGCGCGGCATTCACGGCCAATGCAGAAACCGGGCGGGGCCCAAGCGTCTGTCTGACTTTGTTTGGGCCGAAATTTTAGGAGGTGACGTATTTCGACTTAAGTTATCTTACGGGACTGAAAAGTTGTTCAAACAGCGCGGATGCTCCGGGCCCCATTTTTCGGGCCAAAATGGCCAAAGACCGTGCGCTGTAGCTCACGGATCCGGGCCAACTTTCTTGTTTTCGGGGCGGTGCAGGATTTTTGGGTTATGCAATAGATACGTGCGACAGTCAAACGTCGGAAAAGACGATTCCGAGGTCCGAACCCCGTTTTACGGCCGATTAACTGAACGTGCGGGGTGCGAAAAGGGGACGAAACGTGCCCGTGAATTGTTCCGATTGTGGCAGAGCTGGGCTGCGGGCCTCCTCACGCTCCAAGTACTCTTTTCCGCTCGAAGAAATGGCGAACAAGACGCGGGGGGCCCTGGGCCCATGTTTCCCCCGAAATGGCCAAAATCCATGAGCTATAGCACACGGATTGCGGCCAAATTTCACGTTTCCGTGGCGGCGTGGGATTTTTGGCTGGTGTTGTCGGTATTGGCGGGGGTTCGCCGCGGGAGAGAGCGGAAGCCAATTCCAGCCTCCGAAACTCGTTTTGTGGCTATTTTTCCCGAGAGCGCCGCTCTGTGCCTTGGCCGCAATTGTGTCCTGCATTTCGGCCAAGGCCAAGGCACGCAGCCAGCCCTGCGGCCAAGGCCAAGGCACGCAGCCAGCCCTGCGGCCAAGGCCAAGGCACGCAGCCAGCCCTGCGGCCAAGGCCAACGCCTAGGCACGCAGCCACCCCACGGCCAAGGCCAAGGCACCCAGCCAGCCCGCGGCGAAGGCTTAGGCACGCAGCCACCCCGCGGCCAAGGCCAAGGCCCCCAACCACCCCGCATCAGGGCCAAGGCTCCCAACCACCCCGCGTCGGGGCCAAGGCTCCCAACCACCCGCGCGCGGCATCCACAGCCAATGCAGAAACCGGGCGGGGCCCAAGCGTCTGTCCGACTTTGTTTGGGCCAAAATTTTAGGAGGTGACGTATTTCGACTGAACTTATCTTACAGGACTGAAAAGTTGTTCAAACAGCGCGGATGCTCCGGGCCCCATTTTTCGGGCCAAAATGGCCAAAGACCGTGCGCTGTAGCTCACGGATCTGGGCCAACATTCTTGTTTTCAGGGCGGTGCGGGATTTTGGGGTTATGCATTAGATACGTGCGACAGTCAAACGTCGGAAAAGATGGGAGTCGATTCCGAGGTCCTAACCCCGTTTTACGGCCGATTAACCGAACGTGCGGGGTACGAAAAGGGGACGAAACGTGCCCGCGAATTGTTCCGATTGTGGCAGAACTGGGCCGGGGGCCTCCTCACGCTCCAAGTACTCTTTTCCGCTCGAAGAAATGGCGAACAAGACGCGGGGGGCCCTGGTCCCAAGTTTCGCCCGAAATGGCCAAAATCCGTGAGCTATAGCACACGGGTTGCGGCCAAATTTCGCGTTTCCGTGGCGGCGTGGGATTTTCGGCTGGTGTTGTCGGTATTGGCGGGGGTTCACCGCGGGAGAAAGCGGAAGCCGATTCCGGGCTCCGAAACTCGTTTTGTGGCTATTTTTCCCGAGTGCGGCGCTCTGTGCCTTGGCCGCAAGCATGTGCTGCATTTCGGCCAAGGCGAACGCATAGGCACGCAGGCACCCCGCGGCCAAGGCCAAGGCACCCAGCCAGCCCGCGGCGAAGGCCTAGGCACGCAGCCACCCCGCGGCCAAGGCCAAGGCTTCCAGCCACCCCGCGGCCGGGGCCAAGGCAAGCAGCCCGCCCGCGCGCGGCATCCACGGCCAATGCAGAAACCAGGCGGGGCCCAAGCGTCTGTCCGACTTTATTTGGGCTGAAATTTTAGTTGTTGACGTATTTCGACTGAACTTATCTTACGGGACAGAAAAGTTGTTCAAACAGCGCGGATGCTCCGGGCCCCATTTTTCGGGCCAAAATGGCCAAAGACCGTGCGCTGTAGGTCACGGATCTGGGCCAACTTTCTTGTTTTCGGGGCGGTGCGGGATTTTGGGGTTATGCATTAGATACGTGCGACAATGAAACGTCGGAAAAGACGGGAGTTGATTCCGAGGTCCGAACCCCGTTTTACGGCCGATTAACCGAACGTGCGGGGTGCGAAAAGGGGACGAAAAGTGCCCGCGAATTGTTCCGATTGTGGCAGAGCTGGGCCGGGGGCCTCCTCACGCTCCAA
Organism: Luvunga scandens; assembly: GCA_030449905.1. Classification (NCBI taxonomy): domain Eukaryota; kingdom Viridiplantae; phylum Streptophyta; class Magnoliopsida; order Sapindales; family Rutaceae; genus Luvunga; species Luvunga scandens. Next base: position 17,226 of record JASUUG010000057.1, read on the forward strand.
GTACTCTTTTCCGCTCGAAGAAATGGCGAACAAGATGCGGGGGGCCCTGGGCCCATGTATCCCCCGAAATGGCCAAAATCCGTGAGCTATAGCACACGGATTGCGGCCAAATTTCGCGTTTCCGTGCCGGCGTGGGATTTTCGGCTGGTGTTGTTGGTATTGGTGGGGGTTCACCGCGGGAGAGAGCGGAAGCCGATTCCGGGCTCCGAAACTCTTTTTGTGGCTGTTTTTCCCGAGAGCGCCTCTCTGTGCCTTGGCCGCAAGCATGTGCTGCATTTCGGCCAAGGCCAAGGCACGCAGCCAGCCCTACGGCCAAGGCCAATGCCTAGGCACGCAGGCACCCCGCGGCCAAGGCCAAGGCTCCCAACCACCCCGCGGCCGGGGCCAAGGCAAGCAGCCCGCCCGCGCGCGGCATCCACGGCCAATGCAGAAACCGGGCGGGGCCAAAGCGTCTGTCTGACTTTGTTTGGGCCGAAATTTTAGGAGGTGACGTATTTCGACTGAAGTTATCTTACGGGACTGAAAAGTTGTTCAAACAGCGCGGATGCTCCGGGCCCCATTTTTCGGGCCAAAATGGCCAAAGACCGTGCGCTGTAGCTCACGGATCTGGACCAACTTTCTTGTTTTTGGGGCGGTGAGGGATTTTGGGGTTATGCATTAGATACGTGCGACAGTCAAACGTCGGAAAAGACGGGAGTCGATTCCGAGGTCCGAACCCCGTTTTACGGCCGATTAACCGAACGTGCGGGGTGCGAAAAGGGGATGAAACGTGCCAGCGAATTTTTCCGATTGTGGCAGAGCTGGGCCGGGGGCCTCCTCACGCTCCAAGTACTCTTTTCCGCTCGAAGAAATGGGGAACAAGACACGGTGGGCCCTGGGCCCATGTTTCCCCCGAAATGGGCAAAATCCGTGAGCTATAGCACACGGTTTGTGGCCAAATTTCGCGTTTCCGTGGCGGCGTGGGATTTTCGGCTGGTGTTGTCGGTATTGGCGGGGGTTCGTAGCGGGAGAAAGCGGAAGCCGAGTCCGGGCTCCGAAACTCGTTTTGTGGCTATTTTTCCCGAGTGCGGCGCTCTGTGCCTTGGCCGCAAGCATGTGCTGCATTTTGGCCAAGGCCAAGGCACGCAGCCAGCCCCGCGGCCAAGGCCAACGCCTAGGCACGCAGGCACCCCGCGGTCAAGGCCAAGGCACCCAAGGTCAAGGTACCCAGCCAGCCCGCGGCGAAGGCCTAGGCACGCAGCCACCCCGCGGCCAAGGCCAAGGCTCCCAGCCACCCCGCGGCCGGCCGCCAAGGCAAGCAGCCCGCCCGCACGCGGCATCCTCGGCCAATGCAGAAACCGGGCGGGGCCCAAGCGTCTGTCCGACTTTCTTTGGGCCGAAATTTTAGGAGGTGACGTATTTCGACTGAAGTTATCTTACGGGACTGAAAAGTTGTTCAAACAGCGCGGATGCTCCGGGCCCCATTTTTCGGGCCAAAATGGCCAAAGACCGTGCGCTGTAGCTCACGGATCTGCGCCAACTTTCTTGTTTTCGGGGCGGTGCGGGATTTTGGGGTTATGCATTAGATACGTGCGACAGTCAAACATCGGAAAAGACGGGAGTCAATTCCGAGGTCCGAACCCCATTTTACGGCCGATTAACCGAACGTGCGGGATGCGAAAAGGGGACGAAATGTGCCCGCGAATTGTTCCGATTGTGGCAGAGCTGGGACGGGGGCCTCCTCACGCTCCAAGTACTCTTTTCGCTCGAAGAAATGGCGAACAAGACACGGGGGGCCCTGGGCCCATGTTTCCCCCGAAATGGCCAAAATCCGTGAGCTATAGCACACGGATTGTGGCCAAATTTCGCGTTTCGGGGGCGGCATGGGATTTTGGGCTGGCGTCATCGGGTTTGGTGGGATTCGGTGGCGGGAGAAAACAAAATCCAATTCCGAGCTCCGAAACTCGTTTTACGGCCATCTTACCGGCAGCAAACGGGTGTCCAAATGGGTGGGGCCAACTCGTCCGATTCAGGCAAAACCGGAGAAAGAAGTGCAAGCTAGGTGTGGCTCTCAGTTTTTGGTCCAAGAAAACGAAGAAACGGCGAGGACCGTGTGCTAACATTTTGGCCAAATGCTCGCCCGCGGCCAAGGCCAAGCCACGAAGCCACCCCGCGGCCAACGCCAAGGCACAGGGCCACTCTCGAGCTCCCTATCATTGCCTTGGTCGCGAGCATGTGCTGTATTTTGAGCAAGGCACGGAGCCAGCCCGCGGCCAAGGCCAAGGCCGAGGAACGCAGCCACCCCGTGGCCAAGGCCAAGGCACGCGTCCACCCCGCAGCCAAGGCCATGGCACCCAGCCAGCCCGCGGCCAAGGCCATGGCACCCAGCCAGCCCGCGGCCAAGGCCTTGGCACACAGCCACCCGGTGGCCAAGGCCAAGGCCATGGCACGCAGCCACCCCGAGGCCATGGCCCGCAGCGGCCCCGCGGCCAAGGCCAAGGTCGTGTGCTGTCGCTCACGGATCTTGGCCAACTTTCGCATTTCCTGGGTGTTGCGGGATTTTTGGGTGATGCATTAGATAAGTGCAACAGTCGAACGTTGGAAAAGAGGGGAGTCGATTTCGAGGTCCGAACCTCGTTTTACGGCCGATTTACCGAGGGTGCGGGGGTGCAAAAAGGGGACGAAACGTGCCCGCGAATTGGTCCGATTGTGGTAGAACTGGCCCGGGGGCCTCCTCACGGCGCAAGTACTGTTTTCCGCTCGAAGAAATGGCGAAAATAATGCCGGAGGCGCTGCGCCAATTTTTCCCCCGGAAAAGGACAAAATCCGTGAGCTATAGCACACGGATTGTGGCCAAATTTCGCGTTTCGGGGGCGGCGTCGGATTTTGGACTGGCGTGGTCGGGTTTGGTGGGAGTCGGTGGCGGGAGAAAACAGAATCCAATTCCGAGCTCCGAAACTCGTTTTACGGCCATCTTACCGGCAGCGAACGGGTGCCCAAACGGGTTGGCCCACTCGTCCGATTCAGGCAAAACCGGAGAAAGAAGTGGAAGGTAGGTGTGGATCTCAGTTTTTGGTCCAAGAATACGAAGAAACGGCGAGGACCGTGTGCTCACATTTTGGCCAAATGCTCGCACGCGGCCAAGGCCAAGCCACGCAGCCACCCCGCGGCCAACGCCAAGGCACAGGGCCACGCTCGAGCTCTCTATCCTTGCCTCGGGAGCGCGGCCGGAGTGTGTGTTGTGTGTGCGTGAGAGTGTATGGCCTGCCTTGGTCGTGAGCATTTGCTGCATTTTGAGCAAGGCACGGAGCCAGCCCGCCGCCAAGGCCAAGGCCAAGGCCGAGGCACGCAGTCACCTCGTGGCCAAGGCCAAGGCACGCGTCCACACCGCGGCCAAGGCCATGGTGCCCAGCCAGCCCGCTGCCAAGGCCATCGGCCCCAGCCAGCCCGCGGCCAAGGCCTAGGCACGCAGCCAGCCCGCGGCCAAGGCCTTGGCACGCAGCCACCCCGAGGCCAAGGCAAAGGCCATGGCACGCAGCCACCCCGCGGCCAAGGCCAAGGCCGTGTGCTGTAACTCACGGATCTTGGCCAACTTACGCGTTTCCGGGGCGGTGCGGGATTTTGGGGTGATGCATTAGATACATGCGACAGTCAAGCGTTGGAAAAGAGGGGAGTCGATTACGAGGTCCGAACCTACTTTTACGGCCGATTTACTGAGGGTGCGGGGGTACGAAAAGGGGACGAAACGTGCCCGTGAAATGGTCCGATTGTGGTAGAACTGGGCCGGGGGCCTCCTCACAGCGCAAGTACTGTTTTCCGCTCGAAGAAATGGTAAAAATAATGAGGGAGGCAAGAAAAGGCCAAAATCCGTGAGCTATAGCACAGGGATTGTGGCCAAATTTCGCGTTTCGGGGGCGGCGTGGGATTTGGTGCTGGCGTCATCGGGTTTAGTGGGAGTCGGTGGCGGGAGAAAACGGAATCCAATTCCGAGCTCCGAAACTCGTTTTACGGCAATCTTACCGGCAGCGAACGGGTGCCCAAACCGGTGGGCCCACTCGTCCGATTCAGGCAAAACCGGAGAAAGAAGTGGAAGGTAGGTGTGGATCTCAGTTTTTGGATCAAGAATACGAAGAAAAGGAGAGGACCGTGTGCTAACATTTTGGCCAAATGCTTGCCCGCGGTCAAGGCCAAGCCATGCAGCCATCCCGCGGCCAACGCCAAGGCACAGGGCCACGCTCGAGCTCCCTATCCTTGCCTCGGGGGCGCGGCCGGAGTGTGTGTTGTGTGTGCGTGAGAGTGTGCGACCTGCCTTGGTCGCGAGCATATGCTGCATTTCGAGAAAGGCACGTAGCCAGCCCGCGGCCAAGGCCAAGGCCGAGGCACGAAGCCAACCCGTGGCCAAGGCCTAGCCACACGTCCACCCCGCGGCCAAGGCCATGGCACCCAGCCAGCCCGCGGCCAAGGCCTAGGCACGCAGCCACGCCGCGGCCAAGGCCAAGGCCATGTGCTGTCGCTCACGGATCATGGCCAACTTTCGCGTTTCTGGGGCGGTGCGGGATTTTAGGTTGATGCATTAGATACGTGCGACAGTCGAACGTTGGAAAAGAGGGGAGTCGATTTCGAGGTCCGAACCTCGTTTTACGGCCGATTTACCGAGGGTGCGGGGGTGCGAAAAGGGGACGAAACGTGCCCGCGAATTGGTCCGATTGTGGTAGAACTGGCCCGGGGGCCTCCTCACGGCGCAAGTACTATTTTCCGCTCGAAGAAATGGCGAAAATAATGCGGGAGGCGCTGCGCCAATTTTTCCCCCGGAAAAGGACAAAATCCGTGAGCTATATAGCACACGGATTGTGGCCAAATTTCGCGTTTCGGGGGCGGCGTCGGATTTTGGACTGGCGTGGTCGGGTTTGGTGGGAGTCGGTGGCGGGAGAAAACGGAATCCAATTCCGAGCTCCGAAACTCGTTTTACGGCCATCTTACCGGCAGCGAACGGGTGCCCAAACGGGTTGGCCCACTCGTCCGATTCAGGCAAAACCGGAGAAAGAAGTGGAAGGTAGGTGTGGATCTCAGTTTTTGGTCCAAGAATATGAAGAAACGGCGAGGACCGTGTGCTCACATTTTGGCCAAATGCTCGCACGCGGCCAAGGCCAAGCCACGCAGCCACGCCGCGGCCAACGCCAAGGCGCAGGGCCACGCTCGAGCTCCCTATCCTTGCCTCGGGAGCGCGGTTGGAGTGTGTGTTGTGTGTGCGTGAGAGTGTGCGACCTGCCTTGGTCGCGAGCATATGCTGCATTTCGAGAAAGGCACGTAGCCAGCCCGCGGCCAAGGCCAAGGCCGAGGCACGAAGCCAACCCGTGGCCAAGGCCTAGCCACGCGTCCATCCCGCGGCCAAGGCCATGGAACCCAGCCACCCCGCGGCCAAGGCGTAGGCACGCAGCCACCCCGCGGCCAAGGCCAAGGCCATGTGCTGTCGCTCACGGATCATGGCCAACTTTCGCGTTTCTGGGGCGGTGCGGGATTTTAGGTTGATGCATTAGATACGTGCGACAGTCGAACGTCGGAAAAGAGGGGAGTCGATTTCGAGGTCCGAACCTCGTTTTACGGCCGATTTACCGAGTGTGCGGGGGTGCGAAAAGGGGACGAAACGTGCCCGCGAATTGGTCCGATTGTGGTAGAACTGGGCCGGGGGCCTCCTCACGGCGCAAGTACTGTTTTCCGCTCGAAGAAATGGCGAAAATAATGCGGGAGGCCCTGCGCCCATTTTTCCCCCGGAAAAGGCCAAAATCCGTGAGCTATAGCACATGGATTGTGGCAAAATTTCACGTTTCGGGGGCGGCGTGGGATTTTGGGCTGGCGTGGTCGGGTTTGGTGGTTGTCGGTGGCGGGAGAAAACGGAATCCAATTCCGAGCTCCGAAACTCGTTTTACGGCCATCTTACCGGCAGCGAACGGGTGCCCAAACGGGTGGGCCAACTCGTCCGATTCAGGCAAAACCGGAGAAAGAAGTGGAAGGTAGGTGTGGATCTCAGTTTTTGGTCCAAGAATACGAAGAAACGGCGAGGACCGTGTGCTCACATTTTGGCCATATGCTCGCCCGCGGCGAAGGCCAAGCCACGCAGCCACCCCGCGGCCAACGCCAAGGCACAGGGCCATGCTCGAGCTCCCTATCCTTGCCTCGGGAGCGCGGCCGGAGAGTGTGTTCTGAGTGCGTGAGAGTGTGCGACCTGCCTTGGTCGCGAGCATGTGCTGCATTTCAAGCAAGGCACGGTGCAATCCCGCGGCCAAGGCCAATGCCGAGGCACGCAGCCACCCCGCGGACAAGGCCAAGGCACGCGTCCACCCCGCGGCCAAGGCCATGGCACCCAGCCAGCCCGCGGCCAAGGCCATGGCACCCAGCCAGCCCGCGGCCAAGGCCTAGGCACGCAGCCAGCCCACGGCCAAGGCCTTGGCACGCAGCCACCCCGATGCCTAGTCCAACGCCATGGCACGCAGCCACCCCGCGGCCAAGGTCCCTAGCCACCCCGCGGCCAAGGCCAAGGCCGTGTGCTGTCGCACACGGATCTCGGCCAACTTTCGCGTTTCCGGGGTGGTGCGGGACTTTGGGGTGATTCATTAGATACGTGCGACAGTCGAGCGTTGGAAAAGAGGGGAGTCGATTTCGAGGTCCGAACCTCGTTTTACGGCCGATTTACCGAGGGTGCGGGGGTGCAAAAAGGGGATGAAACGTGCCCGCGAATTGGTCCGATTGTGGTAGAACTGGGCCGGGGGCCTCCTCACGGCGCAAGTACTGTTTTCCGCTCGAAGAAATGGCGAAAATAATGCGGGAGGCCTTGCGCCCATTTTTCCCCCGGAAAAGGGCAAAATCCGTGAGCTATATAGCACACGGATTGTGGCCAAATTTCACGTTTCGGGGGCGGCGTGGGATTTTGGGCTGGCGTGGTCGGGTTTGGTGGGAGTCGGTGGTGGGAGAAAACGGAATCCAATTCCGAGCTCCGAAACTCATTTTACGGCCATCTTACCGGCAGCGAACGGGTGCCCAAACGGGTGGGCCAACTCGTCCGATTCAGGGAAAACCGGAGAAAGAAGTGGAAGGTACGTGTGGATCTCTGTTTTTTGTCCAAGAATACGAAGAAACGGCGAGGACCGTGTGCTCACATTTTGGCCAAATGCTCACCCGCGGCCAAGGCCAAGCCACGCAGCCACCCCGCGGCCAACGCCAAGGCACAGGGCCACGCTCTAGCTCCCTATCCTTGCCTCGGGAGTGCGGACCGAGTGTGTGTTGTGTGTGCGTGAGAGTGTGCGACCTGCCTTGGTCGCGAGCATGTGCTGCATTTCGAGCAAGGCACGGAGCCAGCCCGCGGCCAAGGCCAAGCCCGAGGCACGCAGCCACCCGTTGGCCAAGGCCAAGGCCATGGCACCCAGCCACCCCGCGGTCAAGGCCTATGCACGCAGCCACCCCGCGGCCAAGGCTAAGGCCGTGTGCTGTCGCCCACGGATCTTGGAAAACTTTCGCGTTTCCGGGGCGGTGCGGGATTTTGGGGTGATGCATTAGATACATACGACAGTCGAATGTCGGAAAAGAGGGGAGTCGATTTTCAGGTCCGAACCTCGTTTTACGGCCGATTTACCGAGTGTGCGGGGGTGGGAAAAGGGGATGAAACTTGCCCTCGAATTTCTCCGATTGTGGTAGAACTGGGCCGGGGGCCTCCTCACGGTGCAAGTACTGCTATCCGCTCGAAGAAATGGAAAAAATAATGCGGGAGGCCCTGCGCCCATTTTTCCGCTAGAAACGGCCAAAATCCGTGAGCAATAGCACACGGATTGTGGTCAAATTTCGCATTTCGGGGGCGGTGTGGGATTTTGGGCTGGCGTCGTTGGGTTTGGTGGGAGTCGGTAGCGGGAGAAAATGGAATCCAATTCCGAGCTCTGAAACTCCTTTTACGGCCATCTTACCGGCAGCGAACGGGTGCCCAAATGGGTGGGCCAACTCGTCCGATTCAGGCAAAACCGCAGAAAGAAGTGGAAGGTAGGTGTGGATCTCAGTTTTTTGTCCAAGAATACGAAGAAACGGCGAGGACCGTGTGCTCACATTTTGGCCAAATGCTCACCCGCGCCCAACGCCAAGGCACAGGGCCACGCTCGAGCTCCCTATCCTTGCCTCGGGAGCGCGGACAGAGTGTGTGTTGTGTGTGTGACCTGCCTTGGTAGCGAGCATGTACTGCATTTCGAGCAAGGCACGGAGCCAGCCCGCGGCCGAGGCCGAGGCCGAGGCACGGAGCCACCCCGAGGCCAAGGCCAAGGCACGCGTCCACCCCGCGTTCAAGGCCATGGCACCCAGCCAGCCCACGGCCAAGGCGTAGGCACGCAGCCACCCGGTGGCCAAGGCCAAGGCCATGCCACCCAGCCACCCCGCGGCCAAGGCCATGGCACGCAGCCACCCCGCGGCCAAGGCCATGGCACGCAGCCACCCCGCGGCCAAGGCTAAGGCCGTGTGCTGTCACTGACGGATCTTGGAAAACTTTCGCGTTTCCGGGGCGGTGCGGGATTTTGGGGTGAAGCGTTAGATATGTATGACAGTTGAACGTCGGAAAAGAGGGGAGTCGATTTCGAGGTCCGAACCTCGTTTTATGGCCGATTTACCAAGGGTGCGGGGGTGCGAAAAGGGGACGAAACGTGCCCTCGAATTTGTCCGATTGTGGTAGAACTGGGCCGGGGGCCTCCTCACGGTGCAAGTACTGCTTTCCGCTCGAAGAAATGGAAAAAATAATGCGGGAGGCCCTGCGCCCATTTTTCTGCCAGAAAAGGCCAAAATCCGTGAGCAATAGCACACGGATTGTGGCCAAATTTCGCGTTTCGGAGGCGGCATGGGATTTTGGGCTGGCGTCGTCGGGTTTGGTGGGAGTCGGTGGGGGGAGAAAATGGAATCCAATTCCGAACTCCGAAACTCATTTTACGGCCATCTTACCAGCAGCGAACGGGTGCCCAAACGGGTGGGCCAACTCGTCCGATTAAGGAAAAACCGCAGAAAGACGTGGAAGGTAGGTGTGGATCTCAGTTTTTCGTCCAAGAATACGAAGAAACGGCGAGGACCGTGTGCTCACATTTTGGCCGAATGCTCGCCCGCGGCCAAGGCCAAGCCACGCTGCCACCCCGCGCCCAACGCCAAGGCACAGGGCCACGATCGAGCTCCCTATCCTTGCCTCGGGAGCACGGCCAGAGTGTGTGTTGTGTGTGCGTGAGAGTGTGCGACCTGCCTTGGTCGCGAGCATGTGCTGCATTTCGAGCAAGGCACGGAGCCAGCCCGCAGCCAAGGCCAAGGCCGAGGCACGCAGCCACCCCGTGGCCAAGACCAAGGCACGCGTCCACCCCGCGGCCAAGGCCATGGCACCCAGCCAGCCGGCGGCCAAGGCCTAGGCACGCAGCCAGGCTGCGGCCAAGGCCTTGGCACGTTGCCACCACGAGGCCGCGGCCAAGGCCATGGCACGCAGCCACCCCGCGGCCAAGGCCAAGGCCATGTGCTGTAGCTAACGGATCTTGGCCAACTTTCGCGTTACTGGGGCGGTGCGGGATTTTGGGGTGATGCATTAGACACGTGACACAGTCGATCGTTGGAAAAGAGGGGAGTCGATTTCGAGGTCCGAACCTCGTTTTACGGCCGATTTACCGAGGGTGCGGGGGTGCGAAAAGGGGACGAAACGTGCCCTCGAATTTGTCCGATTGTGGTAGAACTGGGCCGGGGGCCTCCTCACGGCGCAAGTACTGCTTTCCGCTCGAAGAGATGGCAAAAATAATGCGGGAGGCCCTGCGCCCATTTTTCTGCCAGAAAAGGCCAAAATCCGTGAGCAATAGCACACGGATTGTGGCCAAATTTCGCGTTTCGGAGGCGGCATGGGATTTTGGGCTAGCGTCGTCGGGTTTGGTGGGAGTCGGTGGGGGGAGAAAATGGAATCCAATTCCGAGCTCCGAAACTCATTTTACGGCCATCTTACCGGCAGCGAACGGGTGCCCAAACGGGTGGGCCAACTCGTCCGATTCAGGCAAAACCGGAGAAAGAAGTGGAAGGTAGGTGTGGATCTCAGTTTTTGGTCCAAGAATACGAAGAAACGGCGAGGACTGTGTGCTCACATTTTGGCCAAATGCTCGCCCGCGGCCAAGCCCAAGCCCCGCAGCGACCCCGCGGCCAACGCCAAGGCACGTGGCCACGCTCGAGCTCCCTATCCTTGCCTCGGGAGTGCGGCCGGAGTGTGCGTTGTGTGTGCGTGAGAGTGTGCGACTTACCTTGGTCGCGAGCATGTGCTGCATTTCGAGCAAGCCACGGAGCCAGCCCGCGGCCAAGGCCAAGGACGAGGCACGCTGCCACCCCGAGGCCAATGCCAAGGCCATGGCACGCAGCCACCCCGCGGCCAAGGCCAAGGCCATGGCACGCAGCCACCCCGCGGCCAAGGCTAAGGCCGTGTACTGTCACTGACGGATCTTGGAAAACTTTCGCGTTTCCGGGGCGGTGCGGGATTTTGGGGTGATGCATTAGATATGTATGACAGTTGAACGTCGGAAAAGAGGGGAGTCGATTTCGAGGTCCGAACCTCGTTTTACGGCCGATTTACCGAGGGTGCGGGGGTGCGAAAAGGGGACGAAACGTGCCCTCGAATTTGTCCGATTGTGGTAGAACTGGGCCGGGGGCCTCCTCACGGCGCAAGTACTGCTTTCCGCTCGAAGAAATGGAAAAAATAATGCGGGAGGCCCTGCGCCCATTTTTCTGCCAGAAAAGGCCAAAATCCGTGAGCAATAGCACACGGATTGTGGCCAAATTTCGCGTTTCGGAGGCGGCATGGGATTTTGGGCTGGCGTCGTCGGGTTTGGTGGGAGTCGGTGGGTGGAGAAAATGGAATCCAATTCCGAGCTCCGAAACTCATTTTACGGCCATCTTACCGGCAGCGAACGGGTGCCCAAACGGGTGGGCCAACTCGTCCGATTAAGGAAAAACCGCAGAAAGACGTGGAAGGTAGGTGTGGATCTCAGTTTTTCATCCAAGAATACGAAGAAACGGCGAGGACCGTGTGCTCACATTTTGGCCAAATGTGCGACCTGCCTTGGTCACGAGCATGTGCTGCATTTCGAGCAAGGCACGGAGCCAGCCCGCGGCCAAGTCCAAGGCCGACGCACGCAGCCACCCCGTGGCCAAGGCCAAGGCACGCGTCCAACCTGCGGCCAAGGACATGGCACCCAGCCAGCCCACAGCCAAGGCCATGGCACCCAGCCAGCCCGCGGCCAAGGCCATGGCACCCAGCCAGCCCGCGGCCAAGGCCATGGCACCCAGCCAGCCCGCGGCCAAGGCCATGGCACCCAGCCAGCCCGCGGCCAAGGCCTAGGCACGCAGCCAGCCCGCGGCCAAGGCCTTGGCACGCAGCCACCCCGAGGCGAAGGCCAAGTGCATGGCACACAGCCACCCCGCGGCCAAGGCCATGGCCATGGCACGCAGCCACCCCACGGCCAAAGCCAAGGCCGTGTTGTGTGGCTCACGGATCTTGGCCAACTTTCGCGTTTGCGGGGCGGTGCGGGATTTTGGGGTGATGCATTAGATACGTGCGACAGTCGAGCGTTGGAAAAGATGGGAGTCGATTTCGAGGTGCGAACCTCGTTTTACGGCAGATTTACCGAGGGTGCGGGAGTGCGAAAAGGGTCAAAATGTGAGCACACGGTCCTCGCCGTTTCTTCGTATTTTTGGACCAAAAACTGATATCCACACCTACCTTCCACTTCTTTCTCCGGTTTTGCCTGAATCGGACGAGTTGGCCCACCCGTTTGGTCACCCGTTCGCTGCCGGTAAGATGGCCGTAAAACGAGTTTCGGAGCTCGGAATTGGATTCCGTTTTCTCCCGCCACCGACTCCCACCAAACCCGACGACGCCAGCCCAAAATCCCACCCCGCCCCCGAAATGCGAAATTTGGCCACAATCCGTGTGCTATAGCTCACGGATTTTGGCCTTTTCTGGCGGAAAAATGGGTGCAGGGCCTCCCGCATTATTTTTTCCATTTCTTCGAGCGGAAAGCAGTACTTGCGCCGTGAGGAGGCCCCCAGCCCAGTTCTACCAGAATCGGACCAATTCGAGGGCACGTTTCGTCCCCTTTTCGCACCCCCGCACCCTCGGTAAATCGGCCGTAAAACGAGGTTCGGACCTCGAAATCGACTCCCCTCTTTTCCGACGTTTGACTGTCGCACGTATCTAATGCATCAGCCCAAAATGCCGCACCGCCACGGAAACGCGAAAGTTGGCCAACATCCGTGAGCGACAGCACACGGCCTTGGCCTTGGCCGCGGGGTGGCTGGGTGCCATGGCCTTGGCCTTGGCCACCGGGTGGCTGTGTGCCAAGGCCTTGGCCACGGGGTGGCTGTGTGCCTAGGCCTTGGCCGCGGGCTGGCTGGGTGCCATGGCCTTGGCCGCGGGGTGGACGCGTGCCTAGGCCTTGGCCACGGGGTGGCTGCGTGCCTCGGCCTTGGCCTTGGCCCCGGGCTGGCTACGTGCCATTCTCGAAATGCAGCATATGCTCGCGACCAAGGCAGGTCACACACTCTCACGCACACACAACACACACTCCGGCCGCGCTCCCAAGGCAAGGATAGGGAGCTCGAGCGTGGCCCTGTGCCTTGGCGTTGGCCGCGGGGTGGCTGCATGGCTTGGCCTTGGCCGCAGGCGAGCATTTTGCCAAAATGTGAGCACACGGTCCTCGCCGTTTCTTCGTATTCTTGGACCAAAAACTGAGATCCACACCTACCTTCCACTTCTTTCTCCGGTTTTGCCTGAATCGGATGAGTTGGCCCACCCGTTTGGTCACCCGTTCGCTGCCGGTAAGATGGCCGTAAAACGAGTTTCGGAGCTCGGAATTGGATTCCGTTTTCTCCCGCCACCGACTCCCACCAAACCCGACGATGCCAGCCCAAAATCCCACCCCGCCCCCGAAATGCGAAATTTGGCCACAATCCGTGTGCTATAGCTCACGGATTTTGGCCTTTTCTGGCGGAAAAATGGGTGCAGGGCCTCCCGCATTATTTTTGCCATTTCTTCGAGCGGAAAGCAGTACTTGCGCCGTGAGGAGGCCCCCAGCCCAGTTCTACCAGAATCGGACCAATTCGAGGGCACGTTTCATCCCCTTTTCGCACCCCCGCACCCTCGGTAAATCGGCCGTAAAACGAGGTTCGGACCTCGAAATTGACTCCCCTCTTTCCCGACGTTCGACTGTCGCACGTATCTAATGCATCACCCCAAAATCCCGCACCGCCACGGAAACGCGAAAGTTGGCCAACATCCGTGAGCGACAGCACACGGCCTTGGCCTTGGCCGCGGGGTGGCTGCGTGCCTAGGCCTTGGCCGCGGGGTGGCTGGGTGCCATGGCCTTGGCCTTGGCCACTGGGTGGCTGTGTGCCAAGGCCTTGGCCACGGGGTGGCTGCGTGCCTAGGCCTTGGCCGCGGGCTGGCTGGGTGCCATGGCCTTGGCCGCGGGGTGGACGCGTGCCTAGGCCTTGGCCACGGGGTGGCTGCGTGCCTCGGCCTTGGCCTTGGCCCCGGGCTGGCTACGTGCCATTCTCGAAATGCAGCATATGCTCGCGACCAAGGCAGGTCGCACACTCTCACGCACACACAACACACACTCCGGCCGCGCTCCCAAGGCAAGGATAGGGAGCTCGAGCGTGGCCCTGTGCCTTGGCGTTGGCCGCGGGGTGGCTGCATGGCTTGGCTGCATGGCAAAATTGGCCTTTATTCTTGGACCAAAAACTGAGAGCATTTTTTGCCAAAATGTGAGCACACGGTCCTCGCCGTTTCTTCGTATTCTTGGACCAAAATCCGTGTGCTATACTCTAACCTTCCCGACCACGCTTTTACCTTTTGTCGGGCATTGGAAAGAAAATAGTAAAAAAAAAACGAAAGTAGTAAATAGATAAAGAAATTGTGGGTTCCGTCGTCTCTATGATTACTTCTTAAACGGTGAGGCCCTCTCTATACACCGGAGCCACTTCCTTCATTTAATCAATTCTATTGGTAACTTGTACAGTTACCACTCTTCGGCTCTACCCATGAATTTTCTGGTAATAGGTCTTTCATAACGAGATACACCTTATACAGTAACGGTATTTAATTATCAAGATTGTTGCGGTAGCTGACCTTGTTAGTCCATTCTTGCAAGAGTCGAAAGATAATCTTTCTGCTTTTTTATAGTATTTCCCCCGCTTAATGGATAACTATTTGTCACCAATGGGGAATTCTTTCTCACCTTAAATTGCAAATTGACGTGGTGGAATTTGCGCCAGTGGAAACCATCAATTATAGCTCATGGATTTTGGCCTTTTCCGGGGGAAAAATGCCCGCAGGGCCTCCCGCATTATTTTCGCCATTTCTTCGGGCGGAAAACAGTACTTGCGCCGTGAGGAGGCCCCCGGCCCAGTTCTACCACAATCGGACCAATTCGCGGCCACGTTTCGTCCCCTTTTCGCACCCCCGCACCCTCGGTAAATCGGCCGTAAAACGAGGTTCGGACCTCGAAATCGACTCCCCTCTTTTCCAACGCTCGACTGTCGCACGTATCTAATGCATCATCCCAAAATCCCGCACAGCCCCGGAAACGCGAAAGTTGGCCAAGATCCGTGAGATACAGCACACGGCCTTGGCCTTGGCCGCGGGGTGGCTGCGTGCCATGGCCTTGGCCTTGGCCGCGGGGTGGCTGCGTGCCATGGCCATGGCCTTGGCCTTGGCCTTGGCCGCGGGTGGCTGGCTGCCAAGGCCTTGGCCGCGGGGTGGCTGCGTGCCAAGGCCTTGGCCGCGGGCTGGCTGGGTGCCTAGGCCTTGGCCGCGGGCTGGCTGGGTGCCATGGCCTTGGCCGCGGGCTGTCTGGATGCCATGGCCTTGGCCGCGGGGTGGACGCGTGCCTTGGCCTTGGCCACGGGGTGGCTGCGTGCCTCAGCCTTGGCCTTGGCCGCGGGCTGGCTCCGTGCCTTGCTCGAAATGCAGCACATGCTCGCGGCCAAGGCAGGTCGCACACTCTCACGCACACACAACACACACTCTGGCCGCACTCCCGAGGCAAGGATAGGGAGCTCGAGCGTGGCCCTGTGCCTTGGTGTTGGCCGCGGGGTGGCTGCGTGGCTTGGGCTTGGCCGTGGGCGAGCATTTGGCCAAAATGTGAATACACGGTCCTCGTCGTTTCTTCGTATTCTTGGACCAAAAACTGAGATCCACACCTACCTTCCACATCTTTCTCCGGTTTTGCCTGAATCGGACGAGTTGGCCCACCCGTTTGGGCACCCGTTCGCTGCCGGTAAGATGGCCGTAAAACGCGTTTCGGAGCTCGGAATTGGATTCCGTTTTCTCCCACCACCGACTCCCACCAAACCCGACGACGCCAGCACAAAATCCCACGCCGCCCCCGAAACGCGAAATTTGGCCACAATCCGTGTGCTGTAGCTCACGGATTTTGGCCTTTTCTGGCGGAAAAATCGGCGCAGGGCCTCCTGCATTATTTTTGCCATTTCTTCGAGTGGAAAGCAGTACTTGCGCTGTGAGGAGGCCCCCGGCCCAGTTCTACCACAATCGGCCATAAAACGAGGTTCGGACCTCGAAATTGAATCCCCTCTTTTCCGACGCTCGACTGTCGCACGTATGTAATGCATCACCCCAAAATCCCGCACCGCCCCGGAAACGCAAAAGTTGGCCAAGATCCGTGAGCTACAGCACGCGGCCTTGGCCTTGGCCGCGGGGTGGCTGCGTGCCATGGCCTTGGCCTTGGCCTCGGGGTGGCTGCATTCCTTGGCCTTGGCCTTGGCCGCGGGCTGGCTCCGTTCCTTGCTCGAATTGCAGCACATGCTCGCGACCAAGGCACGTCGCACACTCTCGCACAAATACAACACGCACTTGGGCCACGCTCCCGGGGCAAGGATAGGGAGCTCGAGTGTGGCCCTGTGCCTTGGCCTTGGCCGCGGGGTGGCCGCGTGCCTTGGGCTTGGACTTGGCCGCGGGCGAGCATTTGTCCAAAATGTGAGCACACGGTCCTCGCCGTTGCTTCGCATTCTTGGACCAAAAACTGAGATCCACGCCTACCTTCCACTTCTTTCTCCGGTTTTGCCTGAATCGGACGAGTTGGCCCACCCGTTTGGGAACCCGTTCTCTGGCGGTAAAATGGCCATTAAATGAGTTTCGGAGCTCGGAATTGGATTCTGTTTTCTCCTGCCACCGACTCCCACCAAACCAGACCACGCCAGCCAAAAATCCCACGCCGCCCCCGAAACACGAAATTTGGCCGCAATCCGTGTGCTATAGCTCACGGATTTTGGCCTTTTCGGGCGGAAAAATGGGCGCAGGGCCTCCCGCATTATTTTTTCCATTTCTTTGAGGGCAAAACAGTACTAGCACCGTGAGGAGGCCCCCAGCCCAGTTCTAGCACAACCGGACCAATTCGCGGGCACGTTTCGTCCCCTTATTGCACCCCCGCACGTTCGGTAAATCAGACGTAAAATGAGGTTCGGACCTCAGAATCGACTCCCGTCTTCTCCGACGTTCGACTGTCGCACGTATCTAATGCATCACCCCAAAATCCCGCCACGCCCCGGAAACACGAAAGTTGGCCAAGATCCGTGAGCTACAGCACACGGCCTTGGCCGCGGAGTGGCTGCGTGCCTAGGCCTTGGCCGCGGGGTGGCTGGGTGCCATGGCCTTGGACTTGGCCGCGGGCTGGCTGCGTGCCATGCTCGAAATGGAGCACATGCTCGTGACCTTGGCCTTGGCCGCACACTCGTGCCTAGGACACACGCGGGGTGGCTGGGACCCGGAATGGCCTGCCCTTCTCCGGGTTCGATTGCGTGCCTTGCCACGCGGGTTCTAATGCATCATTCCAAAATGCAGCACATGCTCGAAACCAAGGTTGGCCAAGATCCGTGAGCTACAGCACACTTGGGCCTTGGCCTCCCGGGCAAGGGGTGGCTGCGTGCCTGTGCCTTGGCCTTGGCAGCGTGGCTGGGTGGCTTGGGTGCCATGGCCTTGGCCTTGTCCACGGGTGGCTGCATGGTCCTTGGCCTTGCTTCATATTCTGGGACCAAAAACTGAGATCCACACCTACCTTCCACGGGGTTTCTCTGGTTTTGCCTGAACCAGTTGGCCTTGGCCTTGGGCACCCGTTCTCTAGCGGTAAAATGGCCGTAAAACGAGTTTCGAGCTCGGAATTGATTCCGTTTTCTCCCGCCACCGACTCCCACCAAACCCGACCACGCCAGGAAAAATCCCACGCCCCGAAACACGAAATTTGGCCTCAATCCGTGTGCTATAGCTCACGGATTTTACCTTTTCGGGCAGAAAAATGGGCGCAGGGCCTCCCTCATTATTTTCGCCATTTGTTCGAGAGGAAAACAGTACTAGCACCGTGAGGAGGCCCCGCCCAGTTCTACCACAACCGGACCAATTCGCGGGCACATTTGTCCCCTTTTCGCACCCCGCACGCTCGTTAAATCAGACGTAAAACGAGGTTCGGACCTCGGAATAGACTCCCGTCTTCTCATACGTTCGACTGTCGCACGTATCTAATGCATCACCCCAAAATCCCGCACCGCCGCCGAAACGCGAAAGGTGGCCAAGATCCGTGAGCTACAGCACACGGCCTTGGCCGCTTGGTGGCTGCGTGCCTGGCCTTGCGTGCCTGGCTAGGCCTTGGCCTTGGCCACGGGGTGGCGGCGTGCCTTGGCCTTGGCCACGGGGTGGCTGCGTGCCTAGGCCTTGGCCGCGGGGTGGCTGGGTGCCATGGTCTTGGCCTTGGCCGCGGGCTGGCTGTGTGCCATGGCCTTGGCCTTGGCCGCGGGGTGGCTGCGTGCCTTGGCCTTGGCCGCGGGCTGGCTGCGTGCCATGCTCGAAATGGAGCACATGCTCGCGACCAAGGCACGTCGCACACTCTCGCGCACACACAATACACACTTCGGACCTCGGAATCGACTCCCGTCTTCTCCTACGTTCGATTGTCGCACGTATCTAATGCATCATTCCAAAATCCGCACCGCCCCGGAAACGCGAAAGTTGGCCAAGATCCGTGAGCTACAGCACACGGCCTTGGCCGCATTCTGGACCAAATACTGAGATCCCTTGGCAGCGGCGTGGCTGGGTGCCGGTTTTGGCCTTGGCCTTGTCCACGGGGTGGCTGCGTGCCTTGGCCTTGGCCACGGGTGGCTGCGTGCCTTGGCCTTTCTCCCGCGGGGTGGACTCCCACCAATGGCCTTGGCCTTGGCCAGCCAAAATGCATGCCAAGGCCAAGGCACGCAGCCACCCCGCGGCCAAGGCCTCACGAATTTTGGCCTTTTCGGGCAGAAAAATGGGCGCACGTCTCCCTCATTATTTTCGCCATTTGTTCGAGAGGAAAACAGTACTAGCACCGTGAGGAGGCCCCCGGCCCAGTTCTACCACAACCGGACCAATTCGCGGGCACATTTCGTCCCCTTTTCGCACCCCCGCACGTTCGTTAAATCAGACGTAAAACGAGGTTCGGACCTCGGAATTGACTCCCGTCTTCTCCAACGTTCGACTGTCGCACGTATCTAATGCATCACCCCAAAATCCCGCCCGGCCCCGGAAACGCGAAAGTTGGCCAAGATCCGTGAGCTACAGCACACGGCCTTGGCCGCGGGGTGGCTGCGTGCCTAGGCCTTGGCCTTGGCCATGGGGTGGCTGCGTGCCTAGGCCTTGGCCTTGGCCACGGGGTGGCTGCGTGCCTAGGCCTTGGCCGCGGGGTGGCTGGGTGCCATGGTCTTGGCCTTGGCCGCGGGCTGGCTGTGTGCCATGGTCTTGGCCTTGGCCGCGGGGTGGCTGCTTGCCTTGACCTTGGGCGCGGGCTGGCTGCGTGCCTTGCTCGAAATGGAGCACATGCTCGCGACCAAGGCACGTCGCACACTCTCGCGCACACACAATACACACTTCGGACCTCGGAATCGACTCCCGTCTTCTCCTACGTTCGATTGTCGCACGTATCTAATGCATCATTCCAAAATCCGCACCGCCCCGGAAACGCGAAAGTTGGCCAAGATCCGTGAGCTACAGCACACGGCCTTGGCCGCGGGGTGGCTGCGTGCCTAGGCCTTGGCAGCGGCGTGGCTGGGTGCCATGGCCTTGGCCTTGTCCACGGGGTGGCTGCGTGCCTTGGCCTTGGCCACGGGGTGGCTGCGTGCCTTGGCCTTGGCCGCGGGGTGGCTGGGTACCATGGCCTTGGCCTTGGCCGCGGGGTGGCTGCGGCCAAGGCCAAGGCACGCAGCCACCCCGCGGCCAAGGCCTCACGAATTTTGGCCTTTTCGGGCAGAAAAATGGGCGCACGTCTCCCTCATTATTTTCGCCATTTGTTCGAGAGGAAAACAGTACTAGCACCGTGAGGAGGCCCCCGGCCCAGTTCTACCACAACCGGACCAATTCGCGGGCACATTTCGTCCCCTTTTCGCACCCCCGCACGTTCGTTAAATCAGACGTAAAATGAGGTTCGGACCTCAGAATTGACTCCCGTCTTCTCCAACGTTCAACTGTCGCACGTATCTAATGCATCACCCAAAAATCCCGCCCGGCCCCGGAAACGCGAAAGTTGGCCAAGATCCGTGAGCTACAGCACACAGCCTTGGCCGCGGGGTGGCTGCGTGCCTAGGCCTTGGCCTTGGCCATGGGGTGGCTGCGTGCCTAGGCCTTGGCCTTGGCCACGGGGTGGCTGCGTGCCTAGGCCTTGGCCGCGGGGTGGCTGGGTGCCATGGTCTTGGCCTTGGCCGCGGGCTGGCTGCGTGCCTAGGCCTTGGCCGCGGGGTGGCTGTGTGCCATGGTCTTGGCCTTGGGCGCGGGGTGGCTGCTTGCCTTGACCTTGGCCGCGGGCTGGCTGCGTGCCTTGCTCGAAATGCAGCACATGCTCGCGACCAAGGCACGTCGTACACTCTCGCACACACACAACACAAACTTGGGCCGCGCTCCCAGGGCAAGGATAGGGAGCTCGAGCGTGGCCCTGTGCCTTGGCCTTGGCCGCGGGCTAGCATTTGGCCAAAATGTGAGCACACGGTCCTTGCCGTTGCTTCTTATTCTTGGACCAAAAACTGAGATCCACACCTACCTTCCACTTCTTTCTCCGGTTTTGCCTGAATCGGACGAGTTGGCCCACCCGATTGGGCACCCGTTCTCTGGCGGTAAAATGGCCGTAAAACGAGTTTCGGAGCTCGGAATTGGATTCCGTTTTCTCCCGCCACCGACTCCCACCAAACCCGACCACGCCAGCCAAAAATCCCATGCCGCCCCCGAAACACTAAATTTGGCCACAATCCGTGTGCTATAGCTCACGGAATTTGGCCTTTTCGGGCGGAAAAATGGGCGCAGGGCCTCTCGTAGGAGCTTGCGGGGCTTTCCCGAACCTTAATTTTGTGTTTCTCTTATGTTTTCACACATTTTTTGTAGCACGAATTTTTTAACCCTAACTTTTTTCAACAATAAGACATTTTAATTTGGATTTGACCACAGAAAGCAGCAACTTAAATGTCCAATTGTGATGTGAAATCGTTAATTATTTGATTTATAATTAATTTGTATCTTAGATCCAAATATAAATTTTATTTGCGAGTTGTATATTGATATTTTAAGTTGTCTCAATGGTAGGCTTGAAAATTTATTTGCATTTTTGACCTACATGTTAGGGGTTCAAGCGAGAGCTAAAAGCTTCGAATATTCTCTTCAAATATTATTACATTAATTTCAAAAACAACATATCTGAATATTTCACATTTAATTTAAAAATTATTTTCTGCTGCATATTAGGATATATATGCAATCGACAATCGAGGTATTAGAGCAATTTTGGACCCACCAACAGTAGACACCACCAGTCCTTGAGCTGACTCTCACCCCCAAAAAAAAAAAAAAAGTATATTGAATTACGGTGTGATTTTTTCCATGATGGTAGAAAAAAATGTGAAATACTATTAAATAGAAAGAGAAAAATATTTCGTAGCACGAAAAGAGGTGTTTTTGGCCTCACGTGGCATGCTGGGAGTGGGGGGCAAAACGGGTGCTCACGGCCAAGGCACGGGGCCACGCTCAAGCTCCCTATCCTTGCCTCGGGAGCGCGCGTTGGCTGCACCATACCTGGGCATTGGCCGCGGCACGAAAGTTGGACCAGATCCACGAGCTACAGCACATGGTCTTTGGCCATTTTGGCCCAAAAAATGGGGCCCGGAGCTTCCGCGCTGTTTCCCCCACTTTTGAGTCCCGCAAGATAACTTTGGTCGAAATACGTCACCTCCTAAAATTTCGGACCAAACAAAGTCGGACAGACGCTTGGGCCACGCCCGCTATATGCATTGGCCGTTGATACCGCGCGCGTGCGGGCTGCGTGCCTTGGCCTTGGCCGCGGGGTGGCTGCATGCCTTGACCTTGGCCGCTGGCTGGCTGCCTGCCTTGCTCGAAATGCAGCACATGCTCGCGACCAAGGCACGTCGTACACTCTCGCGCACACACAACACACACTTGGGCCGCGCTCCCGGGGCAAGGATAGGGAGCTCGAGCGTGGCCCTGTGCCTTGGCCTTGGCCGCGGGGTGGCCGCGTGCCTTGGCCTTGGCCTTGGCCGCGGGCGAGCATTTTGCCAAAATGTGAGCACACGGTCCTCGCCGTTGCTTCGTATTCTTGGACCAAAAACTGAGATCCACACCTACCTTCCACTTCTTTCTCCGGTTTTGCCTGAATCGGGTGAGTTGGCCCACCCGTTTTGGCACCCGTTCTCTGGCGGTAAAATGGCCGTAAAACGAGTTTCGGAGCTTGGAATTGGATTCCGTTTTCTCCTGCCACCGACTCCCACCAAACCCGACCACGCCGGCCAAAAGTCCCACATCGCCCCCGAAACACGAAATTTGGCCGCAATCCGTGTGCTATAGCTCACGGATTTTGGCCTTTTCGGGCGGAAAAATGGGCACAGGGCCTCCCTCATTATTTTCGCCATTTCTTCGAGAGGAAAACAGTACCTGCACCGTGAGGAGGCCCCCGGCCCAGTTCTACCACATCCGGACCAATTCGCGGGCACGTTTCGTCCCCTTATTGCACCCCCGCACGTTCGGTAAATCAGACGTAAAATGAGGTTCGGACCTCAGAATCGACTCCCGTCTTCTCCGACGTTCGACTGTCGCACGTATCTAATGCATCACCCCAAAATCCCGCCACGCCCCGGAAACACGAAAGTTGGCCAAGATCCGTGAGCTACAGCACACGGCCTTGGCCGCGGAGTGGCTGCGTGCCTAGGCCTTGGCCGCGGGGTGGCTGGGTGCCATGGCCTTGGACTTGGCCGCGGGCTGGCTGCGTGCCATGCTCGAAATGGAGCACATGCTCGCGACCAAGGCACGTCGCACACTCTCGCGCACACACAATACACACTTGGGCCGCGCTCCCGGGGCAAGGATATGGAGCTCGAGCATGGCCCTGTGCCTTGGCCTTGGCCGCGGGGTGGCCACGTGCCTTGGCAGCGGGCGTGCATTTGGCCAAAATGTGAGCACACGGTCCTCGCCGTTGCTTCGTATTCTTGGACCAAAAACTGAGATCCACACCTACCTTCCACTTCTTTCTCCGGTTTTGCCTGTATCCGACGAGTTGGCCCACCCGTTTGGGCACCCGTTCTCTGGCGGTAAAATGGCCGTAAAACGAGTTTCGGAGCTCGGAATTGGATTCCGTTTTCACCCGCCACCGACTCCCACCAAAATGGACCACGCCAGCCAAAAATTCCACGCCGCCCCTGAAACACGAAATTTGGCCGCAATCCGTGTGCTATAGCTCACGGATTTCGGCCTTTTCGGGCGGAAAAATGGGCGCAGGGCCTCCCGCATTATTTTCGCCATTTCTTCGAGCGGAAAACAGTACTAGCACCGTGAGGAGGCCCCCGGCCCAGTTCTACCACAACCGGACCAATTCGCGGGCACGTTTCGTTCCCTTTTCGCACCCCCGCACGTTCGGTAAATCGGCCGTAAAACGAGGTTCGGACCTCGGAATCGACTCCCGTCTTCTCCGATGTTCGACTGTCGCACGTATCTAATGCATCACCCCAAAATCCCGCCCCGCCCCGGAAACGCAAAAGTTGGCCAAGATCCGTGAGCTACAGCTCACGGCCTTGGCAGCGGGGTGGCTGCGTGCCTAGGCCTTGGCCGCGGGGTGGTTGGGTGCCATGGCCTTGGCCTTGGCCACGGGGTGGCTGCGCGCCTTGGCCTTGGTCGCGGGCTGGCTGCGTGCCATACTCGAAATGCAGCACATGCGCGCGACCAAGGCACGTCGCACACTCTCGCGCACACAAAACACAAACTTGGGCCGCGCTCCCGCGGCAAGGATAGGGAGCTCAAGCGTGGCCCTGTGCCTTGGCCTTGGCCGCGGGGTGGCCGCGTGCCTTGGCCGCGGGCGAGCATTTGGCCAAAATGTGAGCACACAGTCCTCGCACCCCCGCACGTTCGGTAAATCAGACGTAAAACGAGGTTCGGACGTCGGAATCGACTCCCGTCTTCTCCAACGTTCGACTGTCGCACGTATCTAATGCATTACCCCCAAATCCCGCCCCGCCCCGGAAACGCGAAAGTTGGCCAAGATCCGTGAGCTACAGCACACAGCCTCGGCCGCGGGGTGGCTGCGTGCCTAGGCCTTGGCCCCGGGGTGGCTGGGTGCCATGGCCTTGGCCTTGGCCACGGGGTGGCTGCGTGGCTAGGCCTTGGCCGCGGGGTGGCTGGGTGCCTTGCTCGAAATGCAGCACATGCTCGCGACCAAGGCACGTCGCACACTCTCGCGCACACACAACACACACTTGTGTCGCACTCCCGGGGCAAGGATAGGGAGCTCGAGCGGGGCCCTGTGCCTTGGCCTTGGCCGCGGGGTGGCCGCGTGCCTTGGCTGCGGTGTGGCCGTGTGCCTTGGCCGCGGGCGAGCATGTTGCCAAAATGTGAGCACACGGTCCTCGCCGTTGCTGGGTGCCTTGGCCTTGGCCACGGGGTGGCTGCGTGCCTTGGCCTTGGCCGCGGGGTGGCTGGGTTCCATGGCCTTGGCCTTGGTCGCTGGGTGGCTGCGTGCCTAGGCCTTGGCCGCGTGGTGGCTGGGTGCCATGGCCTTGGCCTTGGCCGCGGGGTGGCTGCGTGCCTTGCTCGAAATGCAGCACATGCTCGCGACTAAGGCACGTCGCACACTCTCGCGCACACACAACACACACTTGGACCGTGCTCCAGGGGCAAGGATAGGGAGTTCGAGCGTGGCCCTGTGCCTTGGCCTTGGCCGCGGGGTGGGAGCGTGCCTTGGCCTTGGCCTTGGCCGTGGGTGAGCATTTGGCCAAAATGTGAGCACATGGTCCTCGCCGTTGCATCGTATTCTTGGACAAAAAACTGAGATCCACACCTACCTTCCACTTCTTTCTCCGGTTTTGCCCGAATCTGACGAGTTGGCCCACCCGTTTGGGAACCCGTTCTTTGGCGGTAAAATGGCCGTTAAACGAGTTTCGGAGCTCGGAATTGGATTCCGTTTTCTCCCGCCCAGTTCTACCACAACCGGACCAATTCGCGGGCACATTTCGTCCCCTTTTCGCACCCCCGCACGTTCGGTAAATCGGCCGTAAAAGGTGGTTCGGACCTCGGAATCGACTCCCATCTTCTCCGATGTTCGACTGTCTCACGTATCTAATGCATCACCCCAAAATCACGCACTGCCCCGGAAACGCGAAAGTTGGCCAAGATCCGTGAGCTACAGCATGCGGCCTTGGCCTTGGCCGCGGGGTGGCTGCGTGCCATGGCCTTGGCCTTGGCCTCGGGGTGGCTGCGTGCCAAGGCCTTGGCCGCGGGCTGGCTGGGTGCCATGGCCTTGGCCGCGGGGTGGACGCGTGCCTTGGCCTTGGCCACGGGGTGGCTGCGTGCCTCGGCCTTCGCCTTGGCCGCGGGCTGCCTCCGTGCCTTGCTCGAAATGCAGCACATGCTCGCGACCAAGGCAGGTCGCACACTCTCACACACACAGAACACACACTCCGGCCGCGCTCCTGAGGCAAGGATAGGGAGCTCGAGCGTGGCCCTGTGCGTTGGCGTTGGCCGCGGGGTGGCTGCGTGGCTTGGCCTTGGCCGCGGGCGAGCATTTGGCCAAAATGTGAGCACACGGTCCTCACCGTTTCTTCGTATTTTTGGACCAAAAACTGAGATCCACACCTACCTTCCACTTCTTTCTCCGGTTTTGCCTGAATCGGACGAGTTGGACCACCCGTTTGGGCACCTGTTCGCGGCCGGTATGATGACCGTAAAACGAGTTTCGGAGCTCGGAATTGGATTCCGTTTTCTCCCGTCACCGACTCCCACCAAACCCGACGACGCCAGCCGAAAATCCCACGCCGCCCCCGAAACGCGAAATTTGGCCACAATCCGTGTGCTACAGCTCACGGATTTTGGCCTTTTCTGGCGGAAAATGGGCGCAGGGCCTCCCTCATTATGTTTGCCATTTCTTCGAGCGGAAAGCAGCACTTGCACCGTGAGGAGGCCCCCGGCCCAGTTCTACCACAATCGGACCAAGTCGAGGGCACGTTTCGTCCAATTTTCGAACCCCCGCACCCTCGGTAAATCGGCCGTAAAACGAGGTTCGGACCTCGAAATCGACTCCCCTCTTTTCCGACGTTCGACTGTCGCACGTATCTAATGCATCACCCCAAAATCCCGCACCGCCCCGGAAACGCCAAAGTTGGCCAAGATCCGTGAGCGACAGCACACGGCCTTGGCCTTGGCCGCGGCGTGGCTGTGGGCCATGGCCTTGGCCTTGGCCTCGGGGTGGCTGCGTGCCATGGCCTTGGCCACGGGGTGGCTGCGTGCCTCGGCCTTGGCCTTGGCCGCCGGCTGGCTCCGTGCCTTGCTCGAAATGCAGCACATGCTCGCGACCAAGGCAGGTCGCACACTCTCACGCACACACAACAAACACTCCGGCCGCGCTCCCAAGGCAAGGATAGGGAGCTCGAGCGTGGCCCTGTGCCTTGGCGTTGGCCGCGGGGTGGCTGCGTGGCTTGGCCTTGGCCGCGGGCGAGCATTTGGCCAAAATGTGAGCACACAGTCCTCGCCGTTTCTTCATATTCTTGGACCAAAAACTGAGGTCCACACCTACCTTCCACTTCTTTCTCCGGTTTTGACTGAATCGGACGAGTTGGCCCACCAGTTTTGGCACCCGTTCGGTGTTGGTAAGATGGCCGTAAAACGAGTTTCGGAGCTCGGAATTGGATTCCGTTTTCTCCCGCCACCGACTCCCACCAAACCTGACCACGCCGCCCCCGAAACACGAAATTTGGGCACAATCTGTGTGCTATAGCTCACGGATTTCGGCCTTTTCCAAGGGAAAAAAGGGCGCAGGGCCTCCACATTATTTTCGTCATTTCTTCGAGCAGAAAACAGTACTTGCTCCGTGAGGAGGCCCCGGCCCAGTTCTACCACAATCGGACCAATACGCGGGCACGTTTCGTCCCCTTTTCGCACCCCCGCACCCTCGGTAAATCGGCCGTAAAACGAGATTCGGACCTCGAAATCGACTCCCCTCTTTTCCGACGTTCGGCTGTCGCACGTATCTAATGCATCACCCCAAAATCCCGCACCGCCCCGGAAACGCGAAAGTTGGCCAAGATCCGTGAGCGACAGCACACGGCCTTGGCCTTGGACGCGGGGAGGCTGCGTGCCTAGGCCTTGGCCGCGGGGTGGCTGCGTGCCTAGGCCCTGGCCGCTGGCTGGCTGGGTGCCATGGCCTTGGCCGCGGGGTGGACGCGTGCCTAGGCCTTGGCCACGGGGTGGCTGCGTGCCTCGGCCTTGGCCACGCGGTGGCTGCGTGCCTCGGCCTTGGCCTTGGCCGCGGGCTGGCTACGTGCCTTTCTCGAAATGCAGCATATGCTCGCGACCAAGGCAGGTCGCACACTCTCACGCACACACAACACACACTCCGGCTGTGCTCCCGAGGCAAGGATAGGGAGCTCGAGGGTGGCCCTGTGCCTTGGCGTTGGCCGCGGGGTGGCTGCATGGCTTGGCCTTTGCCGCGGGCGATCATGTGGCCAAAATGTGGGCACACGGTCCTCGCCGTTTCTTCGTACTCTTGGACCAAAAACTGAGATCCACACCTACCTTCCACTTCTTTCTCCGGTTTTGCCTGAATCGGACGAGTGGGCCCACCCGTTTGGGCACCCGTTCGCTGCCGGTAAGATGGCCGTAAAACGAGTTTCAGAGCTCGGAATTGGATTCCGTTTTCTCCCGCCACCGACTCCCACCAAACCTGACCACGCCAGCCCAAAATCCCATGCCGCCCCCGAAACGCGAAATTTGGCCACAATCCGTGTGCTATAGCTCATGGATTTTGGCCTTTTACGAGGAAAAAATGGGCGCAGGGCCTCCCGCATTATTTTCGCCATTTCTTCGAGCAGAAAACATTACTTGCTCCGTGAGGAGGCCCCGGCCCAGTTCTACCACAATCGGACCAATTCGCGGGCACGTTTCGTCCCCTTTTCGCACCCCGGCACCCTCGGTAAATCGGCCGTAAAACGAGGTTCGGACCTCGAAATTGACTCCCCTCTTTTCCAACGCTCGACTGTCGCACGTATCTAATGCATCACCCCAAAATCCCGCACCAACCTGGAAATGCGAAAGTTGGCCAAGATCCGTGAGCTACAGCACACGGCCCTGGCCTTGGCCGCGGGGTGGCTGCGTGCCATGGCCTTGGCCTTGGCCTCGGGGTGGATGCGTGCCAAGGCCTTGGCCGCGGCCTGGCTGCGTGCCTAGGCCTTGGCCGCGGGCTGGCTGGGGGCCATGGCCTTGGCCGCGGGCTGGCTCCGTGCCTTGCTCGAAATGCAGCACATGCTCGCGACCAAGGCAGGTCGCACACTCTCACGCACACACAACACACACTCCGTCCGCGCTCCCGAGGCAAGGATAGGGAGCTCGAGCGTGTCCCTGTGCCTTGGCGTTGGCCGCGGGGTGGCTGCGTGGCTTGGCCTTGGCCGCGGGCGAGCATTTGGCCAAAATGTGAGCACACGGTCCTCGCCATTTCTTCGTATTCTTGGACCAAAAACTGAGATCCACACCTACCTTCCACTTCTTTCTCCGGTTTTACCTGAATCGGACGAGTTGGCCCACCCGTTTGGGCACCCGTTCGCTGCCGGTAAGATGGCCGTAAAACGAGTTTCGAAGCTCATAATTGGATTCCGTTTTCTCCTGCCACCCACTCCCACCAAACCCGACGACGCCAGACCAAAATCCCACGCCGCCCCCGAAACGCGAAATTTGGCCACAATCCGTGTGCTATAGCTCACGGATTTTGGCCTTTTCTGGCGGAAAAATGGGCGCAGGGCCTCCCGCATTATTTTTGCCATTTCTTCGAGCGGAAAGCAGTACTTGCGCCGTGAGGAGGCCCCCGGCCCAGTTGTACCACAATCGGACCAATTCGAGGGCACGTTTTTTCCCCTTTTCGCACCCCCGCACACTTGGTAAATCGGCCGTAAAACGAGGTTCGGACCTCGAAATCGACTCCCCTCTTTTCCGACGTTCAACTGTCGCACGTATCTAATGCATCACCCCAAAATCCCGCACAGCCCCGGAAATTCGAAAGTTGGCCAAGATCCGTGAGCGACAGCACACGGCCTTGGCCTTGGCCGAGGGGTGGCTGTGTGCCTAGTCCTTGGCCGCGGGGTGGCTGGGTGCCATGGCCTTGGCCTTGGCCACCGGGTGGCTGTTTGCCAAAGCCTTGGCCGCGGGGTGGCTGCGTGCCTAGGCCTTGGCCGCGGGCTGGCTGGGTGCCATGGCCTTGGCCGCGGGGTGGACGCGTGCCTAGGCCTTGGCCACGGGGTGGCTGCGTGCCTCGGCCTTGGCCTTGGCCGCGGGCTGGCTACGTGCCTTTCTCGAAATGCAGCATATGCTCGCGACCAAGGCAGGTTGCACACTCTCACACACACACAACACACACTCCGGGCGCGCTCCCGAGGCAAGGATAGGGAGCTCGAGCGTGGCCCTGTGCCTTGGCGTTGGCCGCGGGGTGGCTGCATGGCTTGGCCTTGGCCGCGGGTGAGCATTTGGCCAAAATGTGAGCACACGGTCCTCGCCGTTTCTTCTTATTCTTGGACCAAAAACTGAGATCCACACCGACCTTCCACTTCTTTCTCCGGTTTTGCCTGAATCGGACGAGTGGGCCCACCCGTTTGGGCACCCGTTCGCTGCCGGTAAGATGGCCGTAAAACGAGTTTCGGAGATCAGAATTGGATTCTGTTTTCTCCCGCCACCGATTCCCACCAAACCCGACGACGGCAGCCCAAAATCCCATGCCGACCCCTAAACGCAAAATTTGGCCACAATCCATGTGCTATAGCTCACGGATTTTGGCCTTTTCCGGGGCAAAAATGGGCGCAGGGCCTCCCGCATTATTTTTGCCATTTCTTCGAGCGGAAAACAGTACTTGCGCCATGAGGATGCCCCTGGCCCAGTTCTAACACAATCGGACCAATTAGAGGGCACGTTTCGTCCCCTTTTCGCACCCCCGCACCCTCGGTAAATCGGCCTTAAAACGAGGTTCGGACCTCGAAATCGACTCCCCTCTTTTCCAACGCTCGACTGTCGCACGTATCTAATGCATCACCCCAAAATCCCGCACCACCGCGGAAACGCGAAAGTTGGCCAAGATCCGTGAGCTACAGCACACGGCCTTGGCCTTGGCCGCGGGGTTGCTGCGTGCCATGGCCTTGGCCTTGGCCTTGGCCGTGGGGTGGCTGCGTGCCATGGCCTTGGCCCTGGCTGCGGGCTGGCTGGGTGCCATGGCCTTGGCCGCAGGCTGGCTGTGTGCCATAGCCTTGGCCGCGGGGTGGACGCGCGGCTTGGCCTTGGCCACGGGGTGGCTGCGTGCCTCGGCCTTGGCCTTGGCCGCGGGCTGGCTGCGTGCCTTGCCCGAAATGCAGCATATGCTCGTGACCAAGGCAGGTCACACACTCTCACGCACACACAACACACACTCGGGCCGCCCTCCCGAGGCAAGGATAGGGAGCTCGAGCGTGGCCCTGTGCCTTGGCCAAATTTCGCGTTTCGGGGGCGGCGTGGGATTTCGGGCTGGCGTTGTCGGGTTTGGTAGGAGTCGGTGGCGGGAGAAAACAGAATCCAATTCCGAGCTCTGAAACTCATTTTACGGCCATCTTACCGGCAGCGAACGGGTGCCCAAACGGGTGGGCCCACTCGTCCGATTCAGGCAAAACCGGAGAAAGAAGTGGAAGGTAGGTGTGGATCTCAGTTTTTGGTCCAAGAATACGAAGAAACGGCGAGGTCCGTGTGCTCACATTTTGGCCAAATGCTCACCCGCGGCCTAGGCCAAGCCACGCAGCCACCCCGCGGCCAACGGCAAGGCACAGGGCCACGCTCGAGCTCCCTATACTTGCCCTGGGAGCGCGGCCGGAGTGTGAGTTGTGTGTGCGAGAGAGTGTACGACCTGCCTTGGTCACGAGCATGTGCTGCATTACGAGCAAGGCACGGAGCCAGCCGCGGCCAAGGCCAAGGCCGAGGCACGCAGCCACCCCGTGGCCAAGGCCAAGGCACGCGTCCACCCCGCGGCCAAGGCCATGGCACCCAGCCACCCCGCGGCCAATGCCTAGGCACGCAGCCAGCCCGCGGCCAAGGCCTTTGCACGCAGCCACCCCAAGGCAAAGGCCAAGGCCATGGCACGCAGCCACCCCGCGGCCATGGCCAAGGCCATGGCTCGCAGCCACCCCGCGGCCGAGGCCAAGGCCGTGTGCTGTAGCTCACTGATCTTGTCCAACTTTCGCGTTTCCAGGGCGGTGCGGGATTTTGGGGTGATGCATTAGATACGTGCGACAGTCGAGCGTTGGAAAAGAGGGGAGTCGATTTCGAGGTCCGAACCTCGTTCTATGGCCGATTTACCGAGGGTGCGGGGGTGTGAAAAGGGGATGAAACGTGCCCGCGAATTGGTCCAATTGTGGTAGAACTGTGTGTTGTGTGTGCGTGAGAGTGTGCGACCTGCCTTGGTCGCGAGCATGTGCTGCATTTCGAGCAAGGCACGGAGCAAGCCCGCGGCCAAGGCCAAGGCCGAGGCACGCAGCCACCCCATGGCCAAGGCCAAGGCACGCGTCCACCCCGCGGCCAAGGCCATGGCACCCAGCCAGCCCGCGGCCAAGGCCATGGCAGCCAGCCAGCCCGCGGCCAAGGCCATGGCACACAGCCACCCGGTGGCCAAGGCCAAGGCCATGGCACGCAGCCACCCCGAGGCCAAGGCCAAGGCCATGGCCCGCAGCCACCCTGCGGCCAAGGGCAAGTCCGTGTGCTGTCGCTCACGGATCTTGGCCAACTTTCGCGTTTCCGGGGCGGTGCGGGATTCTGTGGTGATGCATTAGATACGTGCGACAGTCGAACGTCGGAAAAGAGGGTAGTGGATTTCGAGGTCCGAACCTCGTTTTACGGCCGATTTACCGAGGGTGCGGGGGTGCGAAAAGGGGACGAAACGTGCCCTCGAATTGGTCCGATTGTGGTAGAACTGGGCCGGGGGCCTCCTCACGGTGGAAGTACTGTTTTCCGCTCGAAGAAATGGCAAAAATAATGTGGGAGGCCTGCGCCCATTTTTCCGCCAGAAAAGGCCAAAATCCGTGATCTATAGCACACGGATTGTGGCAAAATTTCCCGTTTCGGGGGCGGCGCGGGATTTTGGGCGGGCGTCGTCGGGTTTGGTGGGAGTCGGTGGCGGGAGAAAACGAAATCCAATTCCGAGCACCGAAACTCGTTTTACGGCCATCTTACCGGCAGCGAACGGGTGCCCAAACGGGTGGGCCCACTCGTCCGATTCAGGCAAAACCGGAGAAAGAAGTGGAAGGTTGGTGTGGATCTCAGTTTTTGGTCCAAGAATATGAAGAAACGGCGAGGACCGTGTTCTCACATTTTGGCCAAATGCTTGCCCGCGGCCAAGGCCAAGCCATGAAACCACCCCGCGGCCAACGCCAAGGCACAGGGCCATGCTCGAGCTCCCTATCCTTGCCTCGGGAGCGCGGCCGGAGTGTGTGTTGTGTGTGCGTGAGAGTGTGCGACCTGCCTTGGTCGCGAGCATGTGCTGCATTTCGTGGAAGGAACGGATCCAGCCCGCGGCCAAGGGTAAGGCCACCCCGCCAAGCAGCCAGGCCAAGGCCAAGGCACGCGTCCACCCCGCGGCCAAGGCCATGGCACCCAGCCAGCCCGCGGCGAAGGCCTAGGCACGCAGCCAGCCCGCGGCCAAGGCCTTGGCACGCAGCCACCCAAAGGCCAAGGCCAAGGCCATGGCACGCAGCCACCCCGCGGCCAAGGCCAAGGCCGTGTGCTGTAGCTCACGGATCTTGGCCAACTTTCGCGTTTCCGGGGCGGTGCCGGATTTTGGGGTGATGCTTTAGATACGTGCGACAGTCGAGCGTTGGAAAAGAGGGGAGTCGATTTCGAGGTCCGAACCTCGTTTTACGGCTGTTTTACCGAGGGTCCGGGGGTGCGAAAAGAGGACGAAACGTGTTGGCTGGATTTTGGCTGGCGTGGTCGGGTTTGGTGGGAGTCGGTGGCGGGATAATGGAATCAATTCGAGCTCGAAGAGAAACTGGTTTCTGGCCAAGCAAGGAACGGTGCCCAAACGGGTGGGCCAACTCGTCGGATTCAGGCAAAACCGGAGAAAGAAGTGGAAGGTAGGTGTGGATCTCAGTTTTTGGTCCAAGAATACGAAGCAATGGTGAGGACCGTGTGCTCACATTTTGGCCAAATGCTCGCCCGCGGCCAAGGCATGCGGCCAGCCTGCGGCCAAGGCATGTGGCCAGCCCGCGGCCAAGTCCAAGACCATGGCACCCAGCCACTCCGCGGCCAAGGCGGTGTGCTGTAGCTCACGGATCTTGGCCAACTTTCGCGTTTCCGGGGCGTGGCGGGATTTTGGGGTGATGCATTAGATACGTGCGACAGTCAAACGTCAGAGAAGACGGGAGTCGTATTCCTAGGTCCGAACCTCGTTTTACGGCCGATTTCCCAAACGTGCGGGGGTGCGAAAAGGGGACGAAATGTGCCGGCGAATTGGTCCGGTTGTGGTAGAACTGGACCGGGGGCCTCCTCACGGTGCTAGGACTGTTTTCCGCTCGAAGAAATGGCGAAAATAATGCAGGAGGCCCTGCGCCCATTTTTCCGCCCAAAAAGGCCAAAATCCGTGACCTATAGAACACGGATTGCGGCCAAATTTCATGTTTCGGGGGCAGCATGGGATTTTTGGCGGCCGTGGTCGGGTTTGGTGGGAGTCGGTGGCGGGCGAAAACAGAATGCAATTCCGAGCTCCCAAACTCGTTTTACGGCCATTTTATCGCCAGAGAACTGGTGCCCAAACGGGTGGGCCAACTCGTCGGATTCAGGCAAAACCAGAGAAAGAAGTGGAAGGTAGGTGTGGATCTCAGTTTTTGGTCCAAGAATACGAAGAAACGGCGAGGACCGTGTGCTCACATTTTGGCCAAATGCTCGCCCGCGGCCAAGGCCAAGGCACGCAGCCACCCCGCGGCCAAGGCCAAGGCACAGGGCCACGCTCGTGCTCCTATCCTTGCCCCGGAGCGCGGCCCGGAGTGTGTGTTGTGTGTGCGTGAGAGTGTGCGGCCTGCCTTGGTCGCAAGCATGTGCTGCATTTCGAGGCAAGGCACGGAGCCAGCCCGAGGCCAAGGCCTAGGCACGCAGCCACCCCCGTGGCCAAGGCCAAGGCACACGCCACCCGTGGCCAAGGCCAAGGCCATGGCACCCAGCCACGCTGCGGCCAAGGCCAAGGCTAGGCACGCAGCCACCAAGGCCAAGGCAAGGCTCACGCGATCTTGGCCCGCGGCCAGGCCAGGTGGGCCAGCCCCAGCCAAGGCCTTTGCACGTAGCCACCCCGAGGCCAAGGCCAAGGCCATGGCACGCAGCCACCTCGTTTCACGTCTGCCAAGGCCAAGGTGGTGCAGGGCTCACGTGATCTTGGCCAATCGGTTGTTAGAACTGGGGCGGGGTGGGATTTTGGGGTGATGCACTGTTTTCGTGAGAAGAAATGGCCGAAAAACGCGGAGAAGCCGGGACCATTTTTCCAGCCCGAACCTCGCTTTACGGCCGAGGCACGAGCGTGCGGGGTGCGGTATGGGATTTTTGGCTGGCAATTGGTCGGTTTGGTAGAACGGGGCGGGAGAAAACGGAAGCCAGCCCGCGGCTCAAACTCGTTTTAACAGCCATTTTACCGCCAAGAACGGGTTTGGCACGGGTGGGCCAACTAGTCGGCCAAGGCAAAACGGAGAAAGAAGTGGAAGGTAGGTGTGGATCTCAGTTTTTGTCCAAGAGCACGATGGCGCAGGACCAAGGCTCACATTTTGGCCAAATGCTCGCCCGCGGCCAAGGCCAAGGTGAGGCACGCAGCCACCCCGGCCAAGGCCAAGGCACGGGGCCATGCTCGAACTCCCTATCCTTGCCCCTGGAGCGGCCAAGTGTGTGTTGTGTGTGCGCGAGAGTGCCGGCGTGCCTTTGGTCGCGAGCATGACCTGCATTGGCAAGGCAGGCCATGGCCACCCAACGGCAAGGCCAAGGCCTAGGCACGCAGCCACCCAGTGCCAAGGCCAAGGCCATGGAACCCAGCCACCCGCGGCCAAGGCCAAGGCATGCAGCCACCCCGAGGCCAAGGCCAAGGCACCCAGCCACCCGTGGCCAAGGCCAAGGCACCCATGGCAACGGCGAGGACCGTGTGCTCAAGGCCATGGCACGGCCAAGCCACCTCGCGGCCAAGGCCAAGGCACGCAGCCACCCGGCCGGCAAGGCCGTGCACGCCACGGATGTCGAGCTCCTATCCGTTTCGGGGGCGCGGATTTTGTGGTGATGTGTGCGCGACAGTGAGCGTCGGAAAACGATGCGATTTGGTCGAACATGTGCTGCATTTTGAGCAAGGCAACCAGCCACCCGCGAAACATGCCTAGCGATTGTGGTACAGCCACCCGTGGCCAAGCCCACGGCCATGGCACCCAGCCACCCGAAGCGGCCAAGGCAATGGCTACTTGGCCAACTTTCCCATTTTCCCGGAAAAGGCGAAAACCGTGAGTTATAGCACACGGATTGCAGCCAAATTTCGCGTTTGGGGGCGGCATGGGATTTTGGGCGTGGTCGGGTTTGGTGGGAGTCGGTGGCGGAGAAAAGCGGAATCCACCCGAGCTCGAAACTCGTTTTCCAGCCATCTTCTGGCGTAGACGGGTGCCCAAACGGTGGGCCAACTCATCCGATTCAGGCAAAACCGAGAAAGAAGTGGAAGGTAGGTGTGGATCTTAGTTTTGTGTCCAAGAATATGAAGAAACGGCGTGGACCGTGTGCTCACATTTTGGCAAAATGCTCGCCCGCGGCCAAGGCCAAGGCCACGCAGCCAGCCAAGGCCAAGGCGGCCACCGCTTGCCAAGGCCAAGCTCCCTATCCTTGGGAGGGAGTGCGGCCCCAAGGCAAGGCCATGTGGCACGAGCATGGCCAGCCCCCTGGCCAAGGCCAAGGCCATGGTACCCAGCCACCCGGCCAAGGCCAAGGCAGGCAAGGCCAAGGCCTGGCACGCAGCCACCCCGCGGCCAAGGCCAAGGCCGTGTGCTGTATCTCACGGATCTTGGCCAACTTTCGCATTCGGGCTGTCGCGGGATTTTGGGATGATGCATTAGATACGTCGCGACAGTCGAGCGTGGAAGAGGGGAGTCGATTTGAGGTCGAACCTCGTTCTGTCCGATTTACCAGGGTGCGAAGTGCGAAAAAGGGGACGAAAAGCGTGCCCTCGAATTTGTCCGATTCTGGTAGAACTGGGCTGGGGGCCTCCTCACGGAGCAAGTACTGCTTTCCGTTGGAAGAAATGGAAAAATAATGCG
>JASUUG010000058.1:0-64364 GCA_030449905.1 Luvunga scandens
ATGGAATTAGAGAGAATGGAGTCAAAAATGGATTCAGGGTGTCACAACAGTGGGAGCCCCATTTTTATAGATACATCGGCAAATCACGCTTACCTGACAAAAACAATTTTGACGCCAGATTGCGCCACGTGGCAAGTTTCTATTGATGGAACACATCATCAGGGCTATTATTCTGTATATGCATGTACCGTGACACACGCTGCATCCACTAATATTCTGCCACGCCACCGTCAACATTTTTGCTCCATCAGATCATGACACGTCATAATACCAACGCCACATCATCAATAACGCCACATAAGGTCAATGCCACATCATTCGTCCAATCAAATGCCGCCACGCCATCGTATAGTGCGATATGCCATCGACAGTGCCACATCAGATACATGATAGGGTGAACAAAGGCAGGAAATGCGATTGTATACAAAGATCGATATATCAACCGCATCAGACAAAGTGGGTCAGCATCGTATATGTAAAAAACAGCTGCCATTTTTCTTTTATGCTCCCCTCCTGGCCGTGGGTGGCCGCTTGCCTTGTCGAGCATTTGGCCAAAATGTGAGCACACTGTCCTCGCCGCTGTTTTCGTATTCTTGACCAAAACTGAGATCCACACCTACCTTCCACTTCTTTCTCTAGTTTTGCCTGAACCGACGAGTTGGCCCACCCATTTTGGCACCCGTCTCGGTGCGGTGAAATGGTCAAACGAGTTTGGGAGCTCGGAATTGATTCCTTTTCTCCCACCACCGACTCCCAGCAAACCCGACCACGCCCGCCAAAATCCCACGCCGCCCGAAACGCGAATTTTGGCCGCAGTCCGTGTGCTATAGCTCACGGATTTTGGCCTTTTCGGGCGGAAAATGGGCGCAGGGCCTCCCGCATTATTTTCGCCATTTCTTCGAGAGGAAAATATTACTAGCACCGTGAGGAGGCCCCGCCCAGTTCTACCACAACCGACCAACCGCGGGCACATTTCGGCCCCCTTTTCGCACCCCCGCACGCTCGTAAATCAGACGAAACGAGGTTCGACCTCGCAATCGACTCCCGCCTTCTCCGACATTCGACTGTCGCACGATCTAATGCATCACCACAAAATCCCGTCCCGCCTCCGAAACACGAAAGTTGGCCAAGATCCGTGAGCTACAGCACACGGCCTTGGCCGCGGGTGGCTGCGTGCCTAGGCCTTGGCCGCGGGTGGGTGGGTGCCATGGCCTTGTCCTTTGCCACGGGTGGCCCGTGCCTAGGGCTTGGCCGCGGGTGGTGGGTGCAATGGCCTTGGCCTTGGCCGCGGGTGGCTGCGTGCCCAGGCCTTGGCCGCAGGGTGGCTGGGTGCCATGGCCTTGCCCTTGGCCGCGGGTGGCTGCGTGCCTTGGCCTTGGCCGCGGGCTGGCTGCGTGCCTTGCTCCAAATCCAGCACATGCTCACGACCAAGGCACGCCGCACACTCGCGCCACACAACACACACTTGGGCCGCGCCTCCCGGGCAAGGATAGGGAGCTCGAGCGTGGCCCTCGTGCCTTGGCCTTGGCCGTGGGTGGCCGCGTGCCTTGGCCTTGGCCTTGGCCGCGGGCGAGCATTTGGCCAAAATGTCAGGTCGCGGTCCTCGCAGTTGCTTCGCATTCTTGACCAAAAACTGAGATCCGCACCTACCTTCCACTTCTTTCTCCGGTTTTGCCTGAATCGGACGAGTTGGCCCACCCGCTTGGGAACCCGTCTGGCGGTGAAATGGCCAGAAAACGTGTTTCGAGCTCAGAATTGATTCCGCTTTCTCCCGCCACCGACTCCCACCAAACCCGACCACGCCAGCCAAAAATCCCACGCCGCCCGAAACACGAAATTTGTCCGCAATCCGTGTGCTATAGCTCACGGATTTTGGCCTTTTCGGTGGAAAATGGGCGCAGGGCCCCCCGCATTATTTTCGCCGCTCTTCGAACGCAAAACAGTACTAGCACCGTGAGGAGGCCCCCTGTGCAGTTCTACCACAACCGACCATTCATTCAAGGGCACGCTTTGGCCCCTTTTCGCACCTCCGCACGCTCGTAAATCAGCCATAAAACGAGGTTCGACCTCGCAATCGACCCGCCTTCTCCGACATTCGACTGTCGCACGATCTAATGCATCACCGCAAAATCCCGCCCCGCCTCCGATACGCAAAGTTGGCCAACATCCGTGAGCTACAGCACACGGCCTTGGCCGCGGGGTGGCTGCGTGCCTAGGCCTTGGCCGTGGTTGGCTGCGTGCCTTGGCCTTGGCCGCGGGTGGCTGCGTGCCTAGGCCTTGGCCGCAGGGTGGCTGGGTGCCATGGCCTTGTCCTTGGCCGCGGGTGGCTGCGTGCCCTGGCCTTGGGCGGGCTGGCTGCGTGCCTTGCTCCAAATCCAGCACATGCTCGTGACCAAGGCACGCCGCACACACTCGCGCCACACAACACACACTTGGGCCGCGCCTCCCGGGCAAGGATAGGAGCTCGAGCGTGGCCCTGTGCCTTGGCCTTGGCCGTGGGGTGGCGCGTGCCTTGGCCTTGGCCTTGGCGCGGGCGAGCATTTGGCCAAAATGTCAGGTCGCGGTCCTCGCGTTGCTTCGCATTTTTGGACCAAAACTGAGATCCGCACCTACCTTCCACTTCTTTCTCCGGTTTTGGCTGAATCGACAAGTTGGCCCGCCCGCTTAGGAACCCGTTCTTTGGCGGTAAATTTTAGGAGGTGACGATTTCGACTGAAGTTATCTTACGGGACTGAAAAGTTGCTCAAACAGAGCGGATGCTCCAGGCCCCATTTTTCGGGCCAAATGGCCAAAGACCTTGCGCTGTAGCTCACGGATCTGGGCCAACTTTCTTGTTTTCGGGCGGGCGGGATTTTGGGGTTATGCATTAGATACGCAACAGTCAAACGTCGGAAAACACGGAGTCGATTCTGAGGTCCGAAACCCCGCTTTTACGGCCGATTAACCGATCGTATGGGTGCGAAAAGGGGACAAAACGTGCCCGCGAATTGTTCCGATTGTGGCAGAGCTGGGGCGGGGCCTGCTCACTCCAAGTACTTTTTCCGCTCAAGAAATGGCGAACAAGACGCGGGAAGCCCTGGGCCCATGTTTCCGAAATGGCCAAAACCGTGAGCTATATCACACGGATTGCGGCCAAATTTTCGCTTTCCGTGGCGGCGTGGTATTTTGGGCTGGTGTTGTCGGTATTGGCGGGGTTCGCCGCGGAGAAAGCGGAAGCCGATTCCGGGCTCCAAAACTTGTTTTGTGGCTATTTTTCCCGAGGGCGCTCTGTTCCTTGGCCGCAAGCATGTGCTGCATTTCGAGCAAGGCCAAGGCACGCAGCCAGCCCCGCGGCCAAGGCCAACGCCAAGGCACGCAGCCAGCCCGCGGCCAAGGTCAAGGCACCCAGCCAGCCCGCGGCCAAGGCCTAGGCACGCAGCCACCCCGCGGCCAAGGCCAAGGCTCCCAGCCACCCCGCGGCCTGGGCCAAGGCAGCAGCCCGCCGCGCGCTGCATCCACGCCCAATGCAGAAACCGGGCGGGGCCAAGCGCCTGTCCGACTTTGTTTGGGCCGAAATTTTAGGAGGTGATGTATTTCGACTGAACTTATCTTACGGGACTGAAAAGTTGTTCAAACAGCGGATGCCCGGCCCCATTTTTCGGGCCAAATGGCCAAAGACCTTGCGCTGTAGCTCACGGATCTGGGCCAACTTTCTTGTTTTTGGGGCGGTGCGGATTTTGGGGTTATGCATTAGATACGTGCGACAGTCAAACGCCGGAAAAGACGGGAGTCGATTCCGAGGTCCGAACCCCGTTTTACGTCCGATTAACCGAATGTGCGAGGTGCGAAAAGGGGACGAAACGTGCCCGCGAAATGTTCCGATTGTGGCAGAGCTGGGCCGGGGGCCTCCTCACGCTCCAAGTACTCTTTTCCGCTCGAAGAAATGGTGAACAAGACGCGGGCGTCCCTGGGCCCAAGTTTTCTCGAAATGGCCAAAACGTGAGCAATAGCACAGGGATTGCGGCCAAATTTCGCGTTTTCGCGGCGGTGTGGGATTTTGGGCTGGTGTTGTCGGTATTGGCGGGGGTTCGCCACGGGAGAAAGCGGAAGCCGATTCCAGGATCCGAAAGTCGTTTTGTGGCTATTTTTCCCGAAAGGGCGCTTCGTGCCTTGGGCGGAAGCATGTGCTGCATTTCGGCCAAGGCCAAGGCACGCAGCCAGCCCCGCGGCCAAGGCCAACGCCTAGGCACGCAGCCAGCCCGCGGCCAAGGCCAAGGTACCCAGCCAGCCCGCGGCGAAGGCCTAGGCACGCAGCCACCCCGCGGCCAAGGCCAAGGCTCCCAGCCACCACGCGGCCGGGGCCAAGGCAAGCAGCCCGCCCGCGCGCGGCATCCACGGCCAATGTAGAAACCGGGCGGGGCCCAAGCGTCTGTCCGACTTTGTTTGGGCTGAAATTTTAGGAGGTGACTTATTTCGACAGAAGTTATCTTACGGGACTGAAAAGTTGTTCAAACAGCGCGGATGCTCCGGGCCCCATTTTTTGGGCCAAAATGGCCAAAGACCGTGCGCTGTAGCTCACGGATCTGGGCCAACTTTCTTGTTTTCGGGGCAGTGCGGGATTTTGGGGTTATGCAATAGATACTGCGACAGTCAAACGTCGGAAAAGACGGGAGTCGATTCCGAGGTCCGAACCCCGTTTTACGGCCGATTAACCGAACGTGCGGGGTGCGAAAAGGGGACGAAACGTGCCCGCGAATTGTTCCGATTGTGGCAGAGCTGGGCCGGGGGCCTCCTCACGCTCCAGGTACTCTTTTCCGCTCGAAGAAATGGCGAACAAGACGCGGGAGCCCTGGGCCCATGTTTCCCACGAAATGGCCAAAATCTGTGAGCTATAGCACACGGATTGCGGCCAAATTTCGCGTTTCTGTGGCAGCGTGGGATTTTGGGCTGGTGTTGTCGGTATTGGCGGGGGTTCACCGCGGGAGAAAGCGGAAGCCGATTCCGGGCTCCGAAACCCGTTTTGTGGCTATTTTTCCTGAGTGCGGCGCTCTGTGCCTTGGCCGCAAGCATGTGCTGCATTTCGGCCAAGGCCAAGGCACGCAGCCAGCCTGCGGCCGAGGCCAAGGCACCCAGCCAGCCCGTGGCGAAGGCCTAGGCACGCAGCCAGCCCGCGGCCAAGGCCAAGGCTCCCAGCCACCCCGCGGCCGGGGCCAAGGCAAGCAGCCCACCCGCGCGCGGCATCCACGGCCAATGCAGAAATCGGGGGCCTCCTCACGCTCCAAGTACTCTTTTCCGCTCGAAGAAATGGTGAACAAGACGCGGGAGGTCCTGGGCCCATGTTTCCCCCGAAATGGCCAAAATCCGTGAGCTATAGCACACGGATTGCGGCCAAATTTCGCGTTTCCGTGGCGTCGTCGGATTTTAGGCCGGTGTTGTCGGTATTGGTGGGTGTTCGCCGCGGGAGAGAGCGGAAGCCGATTCCGGGCTCCGAAACTCGTTTTGTGGCTATTTTTCCCGAGAGCGCCGCTCTGTGCCTTGGCCGCAAGCATGTGCTGCATTTCGGCCAAGGCCAAGGCACGCAGCCACCCCGCGGCCAAGGCCAAGGCTCCCAGCCACCCCGCGGCTGGGGCCAAGGCAAGCAGCCCGCCCGCGCGCGGCATCCACGGCCAATGCAGAAATCGGGCGGGGCCCAAGCGTCTGTCCGACTTTGCTTGGGCTGAAATTTTAGGAGGTGACGTATTTCGACTGAAGTTATCTTACGGGACTGAAAAGTTGTTCAAACAGGGCGGATGCTCCGGGCCCCATTTTTCGGGCCAAAATGGCCAAAGACCGTGTGCTGTAGCTCACTGATGTGGGCCAACTTTCTTGTTTTCGGGGCGGTGCGGGATTTTGGGGTTATGCAATAGATACGTACGACAGTCAAACGTCGGAAAAGAAGGGAGTCGATTCCGAGGTCCGAACCCCGTTTTACGGCCGATTAACCGAACGTGCGGGGTACGAAAAGGGGACGAAACTTGCCCGCGAATTGTTCCGATTGTGGCAGAGCTGGGCCGGGGGCCTCCTCATGCTCCAAGTACTCTTTTCCGCTCGAAGAAATGGCGAACAAGACGCGGGAGGCCCTGGGCCCATGTTTCCCCCGAAATGGCCAAAATCCGTGAGCTACAGCACACGGATTCCGGCCAAATTTCGTGTTTCCGTGGCGGCGTGATTTTGGGCTGGTGTTGTTGGTATTGGCGGGGGTTGACCGCGGGAGAAAGCGGACGCCGATTCCGGGCTCCGAAACTCGTTTTGTGGCTATTTTTCCCGAGTGCGGCGCTCTGTGCCTTGGCCGCAAGCATGTGCTGCATTTCGGCCAAGGCCAAGGCACGCAGCCAGCCCCGCGGCCAAGGCCAACGCCTAGGCACGCAGCCACCCCGCGGCCAGGGCCAAGGCAAGCAGCCCGCCCGCGCGCGGTATCCACGGCCAATGCAGAAACCGGGAGGGGCCCAAGTGTCTGTCCGACTTTGTTTGGGCCGAAATTTTAGCAGGTGACGTATTTCGACTGAAGTTCTCTTTACGGGACTGAAAAGTTGTTCAAACAGCGCGGATGCTCTGGGCCCCATTTTTCGGGCCAAAATGGCCAAAGACCTTGCTCTGTAGCTCACGGATCTGGGCCAACTTTCTTGTTTTCGGGGCGGTGCGGGAT
Organism: Luvunga scandens; assembly: GCA_030449905.1. Classification (NCBI taxonomy): domain Eukaryota; kingdom Viridiplantae; phylum Streptophyta; class Magnoliopsida; order Sapindales; family Rutaceae; genus Luvunga; species Luvunga scandens. The sequence continues at coordinate 6,665 of JASUUG010000058.1, forward strand.
TTTGGGGTTATGCAATAGATACGTACGACAGTCAAACGTCGGAAAAGAAGGGAGTCGATTCCGAGGTCCGAACCCCGTTTTACGGCCGATTAACCGAACGTGCTGGGTACGAAAAGGGGACGAAACGTGCCCGCGAATTGTTCCGATTGTGGCAGAGCTGGGCCGGGGCGCCCTCATGCTCCAAGTACTCTTTTCCGTCAAGAAATGGCGAACAAAACGCGGGAGGCCCTGGGCCCATGTTTTCCGAAATGGCCAAAATTGTGAGCTACAGCACACGGATTCCGGCCAAATTTCGCTTTCCGTGGCGGCGTGATTTTGGGCTGGTGTTGTTGGTATTGGCGGGGTTCACCTCGAGAAAGCGGAAGCCGATTCCGGGCCCAAACTCATTTTGTGGCTATTTTCCCAAAGCGGGCGCTCGTGCCTTGGCCGCAAGCATGTGCTGCATTTCAAGCCAAGGCCAAGGCACGCAGCCAGCCCCGCGGCCAAGGCCAACGCCTAGGCACGCAGCCACCCCGCTGCCAAGGCCAAGGCTCCCAGCCACCCCCGCCAAGGCCGGGGCCAAGGCAGCAGCAGCCCGCGCGCGGTATCCACGGCCAATGCAGAAACCGGGAGGGGCCCAAGTGTCTGTCCGACTTTGTTTGGGCCGAAATTTTAGCAGGTGACGTATTTCGACTGAAGTTATCTTACGGGACTGAAAAGTTGTTCAAACAGCTGGTGCTCCAGGCCCCATTTTTCGGGCCAAATGGACAAAGACCTTGCGCTGTAGCTCACGGATCAGGGCCAACTTTCTTGTTTTCGGGCGGTGCGGATTTTGGGGTTATGCTCCTGGGCCCATGTTTCCGAAATGGCCAAAATCCATGAGCTATAGCACACGAATTGCGGCCAAACGCCCGCTCCGTGGCGGCGTGGGATTTTAGGCTGGTGTTGTCCGTATTGGTGGGGGTTCGCCGCGGGAGAGAGCGGAAGCCGATTCCGGGCTCCGAAACTCGTTTTGTGGCTATTTTTCCCGAGAGCGCCGCTTTGTGCCTTGGCCGCAAGCATGTGCTGCATTTCGGCCAAGGCTAAGGCACGCAGCCAGCCCTGCGGCCAAGGCCAACGCCTAGGCATGCAGCCACCCCGCGGCCAAGGCCAAGGCACCCAGCCAGCCCGCGGCAAAGGCCTAGGCACGCAGCCACCCCGCGGCCAAGGCGAAGGCTCCCAACCACCCCGCGGCCGGGGCCAAGGCAGGCAGCCCGCCCGTTCGCGGCATCCACGGCCAATGCAGAAATCGGGCGGGGCCCAAGCGTCTGTCGGACTTTGTTTGGGCCGAAATTTTAGGAGGTGACGTATTTCGACTGAAGTTATCTTACGGGACTGAAAAGTTGTTCAAACAGCGCGGATGCTCCGGGCCCCATTTTTCGGGCCAAAATGGCCAAAGACCTTGCTCTGTAGCTCACGGATCTGGGCCAATTTTCTTGTTTTTGGGGCGGTGCGGGATTTTGGGGTTATGCATTAGATACGTGCGACAGTCAAACATCGCAAAAGACGGGAGTCGATTCCGAGGTCCGAACCCCGTTTTACGGCCGATTAACCGAACGCGCGGGGTGCGAAAAGGGGACGAAATGTGCCCGTGAATTGTTCCGATTTTGGCAGAGCTGCGCCAGGGGCCTCCTCACGATCCAAGTACTCTTTTCCGCTTGAACAAATGCCAAACAAGACGTGGGAGGCCCTGGGCCCGTGTTTCAACCGAAATGGCCGAAATCTGTGAGCTATAGCACACGGAATGCGGCCAAATTTCGCGTTTCCGTGGCGGCGTGGGATTTTCGGCTGTTGTTGTCGATATTGGCGGGCGGAAAAATGGGCGCAGGGCCTCCCGCATTATTTTCGCCATTTCTTCGAGAGGAAAACAGTACTGGCACCGTGAGGAGGCCCCCGGCCCAGTTCTACCACAACCGGACCACCCGCGGGAACGCTTTGGCCCCCTTTTCGCACCCCGCACATTCGTAAATCGGCGTAAAACGAGGTTCGACTCGAATCGACTCCCGTCTTCTCCGACGTTCGACTGTCGCAAGTATCTAATGCATCACCCCAAAATCCCGCCCCGCCCCGGAAACGCAAAAGTTGGCCAAGATCCGTGAACTACAGCACACGGCCTTGGCAGCGGGGTGGCAGCGTGCCTAGGCCTTGGCCGCGGGGTGGCTGGATGCCATATCCTTGGCTTTGGCCGCGGGCTGGCTGCGTGCCTTGCTCGAAATGCAGCACATGCTCGCGACCAAGGCACGTCGCACACTCTCACACACACACAACACACACTTTGACCGCGCTCCCGGGGCATGGATAGGGAGCTCGAGCGTGGCCCTCTGCCTTGGCCTTGGCCGCGGGCGAGCATTTTGCCAAAATGTGAGCACACGGTCCTCGCCAGCCTTCGTATTCTTGACCAAAAATGAGATCCACACCTACCTTCCACTTCTTTCTCCGGTTTTGCCTGAATCCGACGAGTTGGCCCACCCGTTTGGGCACCCGTTCTCTGGCAATAAAATGGCCGTAAAACGAGTTTCGGAGCTCAGAATTGGATTCCATTTTCTCCTGCCACCGACTCCCACCAAACCCGACCATGCCAGCCAAAAATCCCACGCCGCCCCCGAAACGCGAAATTTGGCCGCAATCCGTGTGCTCTAGCTCACGGATTTTGGCCTTTTCGGGCGGAAAAATGCGAAAGTTGGCCAAGATCCGTGAGCTACAGCACACGGCCTAGGCCGCGGGCTGGCTGCGTGCCTAGGACACGGCCTTGGCCGCGGGGTGGCTACGTGCCTAGGCCTTCACCGCGGGGTGGCTGGGTGCCATGGCTTTGGCTTTGGCCGCGGGGTGGCTGCGTGCCTTGGCTTTGGCCGCGGGCTGGCTGCGAGCCTTGCTCGAAATGCAGCACATGCTCGCGACCAAGGCATGTCGCACACACTCGCACACACACAACACACACTTGGACCGCGCTCACGGATTTTGGATTTTTTCGGGCGGAAAATGGGCGCAGGGCCTCCCGCATTATTTTCGCCATTTCTTCGAGAGGAAAACAGTACTAGCACCGTGAGGAGGCCCCGGCCCAGTTCTACCACAACCGACCACCCGCAGGCACGCTTTTGCTCCCTTTTCGCAACCCCGCACGCTCGTTAAATTAGACGTAAAACGAGGTTCCGACTCGAATCGACTCCCGCCTTCTCCGACGCTCGACTGTCGCGACATATCTAATGCATCACCCCAAAATCCTGCCCTGCCCCGAAACGCGAAAGTTGGCCAAGATCCGTGAGCTACAGCACACGGCCTTGGCCTAGGGGTGGCTGCGTGCCTAGGCCTTGGCCGCGGGTGGCTGGGTGCCATGGCCGGGTGGCTGGGTGCCATGGCCTTGGCCTTGGCCGGGTGGCTGCATGCCATGCTCGAAATGCAGCACATTCTCGGGACCAAGGCACGCCGCACACTCTTGCGCACACACAACACACACTTCGGCCGCGCTCCCGGGCAAGATAGGAGCTCGAGCCCGCGCCTCGTGCCTTGGCCTTGGCCGCGGGTGGCCGCCTTGCCTTGGGCTGGGTGGCCGCGTGGCCTTGGCCTTGTGCCTTGGGCGAGCATTTGGCCAAAATGTGAGCACACGGTCCTCGCCTGCTTTCGTATTCTTGGACCAAAACTGAGATCCACACCTACCTTCCACTTCTTTCTCCGGTTTTGCCTGAATCGGACGAGTTGGCCCACCCGCTTGGGAACCCGTTCTCTGGCTGTAAATGGCAGAAACGAGTTTCGAGCTCGGAATTGATTCCATTTTCTCCCGCCACCGACTCCCACCACACCCGACCACGCCAGCCAAATATCTCACGCCGCCCCCGAAACGCAAAATTTGGCCGCAATCCGTGTGCTATCGCTCACGGAGTGTGGCCTGGTCGGGCGGAAATTTGGCGGCAGGGCCTCCCGCATTATTTTCGCCATTTCTTCGAGAGGAAACAGTACTAGCACCGTGAGGAGGCCCCCGGCCAGTTCTACCACATCCGACCATTCGCGGGCACGCTTTGGCCCCTTGTCGCATCCCCCCGCACGCTCGTAAATCAGACGAAAAACGAGGTTCGACCTCAGAATCGACTCCCGCCTTCTCCGACGCTCGACTGTCGCGACGATCTAATGCATCACCCCAAAATCCCGCCACGCCCGGAAACACGAAAGTTGGCCAAGATCCGTGAGCTGCAGAACACGGCCCTTGGCCGCGGAGTGGCTGCGTGCCTAGGCCTTGGCCGCGGGTGGCTGGGTGCCATGGCCTTGCCTTGGCCCGGGTGGCTGCGTGCCTTGGGCTGGCTGCATGCCATGCTCGAAATGCAGCACATGCTCGCGACCAAGGCACGCCGCACACTGGGTGCCTGGCCACACACCACACACTTGGGCCGCGCCTTGGCCCGGGCAAGGATAGGAGCTCGCCATGGCATGGCCTGGCCTTGGCCTTGGCCTTGTGGGGTGGCCTTGGCCTTGCTCGAAATGCAGCACATTGGCACACACACATTTGGCCGGGCAAGGATAGGGAGTGAGCGTGGCCTGTGCCTTGGCCTTGGCCGCGGGGTGGCTGCGTGCCTTGGCCTTTTGGCTTGGGCAAGCATTTGGCCAAAATGTGAGCACACGGTCCTCGCCGTTGCTTCGTATTCTTGGACCAAAAACTGAGATCCACACCTACCTTCCACTTCTTTCTCCGGTTTTGCCTGAATCGATGAGTTGGCCCACCCGCTTGGGCACCCGTTTTCTCTGGCGGTAAATGGCCGTGAAACGAGTTTCGAGCTCGGAATTGATTCCGTTTTCTCCCGCCACCGACTCCCACCAAACCCGACCACGCCAGCCAAAAATCCATGCCGCCCTGAAACACGAAATTTGGCCGCAATCCGTGTGCTATAGCTCACGGATTTTGGCCTTTTCGGCGGAAAATGGGCGCAGGGCCTCACATTATTTTCGCCATTTCTTCGAGCGGAAAACAGTACTAGCACTGTGAGGAGGCCCCCGGCCCAGTTCTACCACAACCGACCACCGCGGGCACGTTTCATCCCCTTTTCGCACCCCCGCACGCTCGTAAATCGGCCAGAAACGAGGTTCGACCTCGAATCGACTCCCCATCTTCTCCGACGCTCGACTGTCGCACGTATCTAATGCATCATCCCCAAAATCCCACACCACCCCCGAAACGCGAAAGTTGGCCAAGATCCGTGAGCTACAGCACACGGCCTTGGCCTTGGGGTGGCGGGCGTGCCTAGGCCTTGGCGGGCGTGGCTGGGTGCCATGGCCTTGGCCTTGGCACGGGTGGCTGCGTGCTTGGCCTTGGCCTTGGCCTGGGGTGGCTGGTGGGCCACGGGTGGCTGGGTGCCTGCCAGGCCTTGGCCGCGGGTGGCTGGGTGCCATGGCCTTGGCCTTGGCCTCGGGTGGCTGCGTGCCTAGGACTTGGCCACGGGGTGGCTGGGGCCATGGCCTTGGCCTTGGCCTTGGCTGGTGGGGTGGCTGCATGCCTTGGCTTTGGCCGCTGGCTGGCCGCGTGCCTTGCTCGAAATGCAGCACATGCTCGCGACCAAGGCACGCCGCACACTCTCGCACACACACAACACACACTTGGGCCCGCCTCCCGGGCATGGATAGGAGCTCGAGCGTGGCCCTGTGCCTTGGCCTTGGCCGCGGGTGGCCTTGTGCCTTGGCTTGGCCTTGGCGAGCTTTTGGCCAAAATATGAGGACACGGTCCTCGCCGGTGCCTCGCATTCTTGGACCAAAAACTGAGATCCACACCTCCCTTCCACTTCTTTCTCCGGTTTTGCCTGAATCGGACGAGTTGGCCCACCCGCTTGGGAACCCGCTTCTCTGGCGGTAAATGGCCGTTAAACGAGTTTCGAGCTCGGAATTGCATTCCGTTTTCTCCCGCCACCGACTCCCACCAAACCCGACCACGCCAGCTAAAAATCCCACGCCCCCCCGAAACACAAAATTTGGCCGCAACCGTGTGCTATAGCTCACGGATTTTGGCCTTTTTTTGGGCGGAAAATGGGCGCAGGGCCTCCCCATTATTTTCGCCATTTCTTCGAGCACAAAACAGTACTAGCACCGTGAGGAGGCCCCCGCCCAGTTCTACCACAAGCGACCAATTCAAGGGCACGCTTTTGCCCCCTTTTCGCAACCCCGCACGCTCGTAAATCAGCCAGAAACGAGGTTCGACTCGGAATTGACTCCCGCCTTCTCCGACGCTCTGACTGTCGCACGATATCTAATGCATCACCCCAAAATCCTGCACCGCCCGAAACGCGAAAGTTGGCCAAGATCCGTGAGCTACAGCACACGGCCTTGGCCTTGGCCGCGGGGTGGCTGTGTGCCTAGGCCTTGGCAGCGGCGTGGCTGGGTGCCATGGCCTTGGCCTTGGCCTGTGGGGTGGCTGCGTGCCTAGGCCTTGGCCACGGGTGGCTGCGTGCCATGGCCTTGGCCTTGGCCGCTTGGTGGCTGCAGGCCTTGGCCTTGGCCGAGGTTGCTGGGTGCCATGCATTGCCATTGGCCTTGGTGGCGTGTGCCTGGGCCTGGGTGGCCATGCCTTGCCTTGCCTTGGCCGTGCCTGGCCATGGCCGGGGTGGCTGCCTGCCCAGGCCATGGCCGGGGGTGGCGGCGTGCCTTGGCCATGGCCGCGGGTGGCTGCAAGGTGCCCAGGCCTTGGCAGCTTGGGTGGTGGCTGGGTGCTGGCCTTAGGCCTTGGCCGCGGGAGGCTGCGTGCCAGGGCCTTGGCTTTGGCCGCGGGAGGCTGCGTGCCTTGGCTTTGGCCGCTGGCTGGCTACGTGCCTTGCTCGAAATGCAGCACATGCTCGCGACCAAGGCACGCCGCACACTCGCACACACACAACACACACTTGGACCGCGCCTCCCGGGCAAGGATAGGGAGCTCGAGCGTGGCCCTGTGCCTTGGCCTTGGCCTGGGTGGGTGGCCTTGGCCTTGGCCTTGGCCTTGGCCGCGGGCGAGCATTTGGCCAAAATGTGTGAGCACACGGTCCTCGCCGCGTTGCTTTGCATTCTTGAACCAAAACTGAGATCCACACCTACCTTCCACTTCTTTCTCCGGTTTTGCCTGAATCGGACGAGTTGGCCCACCTGTTTTGGAACCCGTTTTTCTGGCGGTAAAATGGCCAGAAACGAGTTTCGAGCTCGGAATTGATACCGCTTTTCTCCCACCACCGACGCCCACCAAACCCGACCACACCAGCCAAAAATCCCACGCCGCCCCTGAAACACGAAATTTGGCCACAATCTGTGTGCTATAGCTCACAGATTTTGGCCTTTTCGGGCGGAAAAATGGGCACAGAGCCACCTGCATTATTTTCACCATTTCTTCGAGCGTAAAACAGTACTAGGACCGTGAGGAGGCCCCCGGCCCAGTTCTACCACAACCGGACCAATTCGCGGGCACGCTTTCGGCCCCTTTTCGCACCCCGCACGCTCGGTAAATCGGCCGTGAAAAACGAGGTTCGACCTCGAATCGACTCCCGCCTTCTCTGACATTCGACTGTCGCGACGATCTAATGCATCACCCCAAAATCCCGCACCACCCCCGAAACGCGAAAGTTGGCCAAGATCCATGAGCTACAGCACACGGCCTTGGCCGTGGCTGCTTGCCTAGGCCTTGGCAGCGGGTGGCTGCTTGCCTAGGCCTTGGCAGTGGGCGTGGCTGCGTGCCATGGCCTTGGCCTTGGCCACGGGGTGGCTTGGCCTTGGCCACGGGTGGCTGCGTGCCATGGCCTTGGCCGCGGGTGGGTGGCTGGCCTTGGCCGCGGGTGGCTGGCTGGGTGCCACGGCCTTGGCCTTGGCTTGGCCAAGGGGTGGCTTCGTGGCCTTGGCCTTGGCCTTGGCCTTGGCTGGCTGGCTGCGTGCCTTGCTCGAAATGCAGCACATGCTCGCGACAAAGGCACGCCGCACACACTCGCACACACAACACACACTTGGGCCGCGCCTCCCGGGCAAGGATAGGAGCTCGAGCGTGGCCCTGTGCCTTGGCCTTGGCCGCGGGTGGGCGTGTCTTGGCCTTGGCCTTGGCCTTGGTCCCGCGGGCGAGCATTTGGCCAAAATGTGAGAACACGGTCCTCGCGGTTGCTTCGTATTCTTGACCAAAACTGAGATCCACACCTACCTTCCACTTCTTTCTCCGGTTTTTCCTGAATCCGACAAGTTGCCCACCCGCTTGGGCACCCATTCTCTGGCGGTAAATGGCCGAAAACGAGTTTGGGAGCTCGGAATTGATTCCGCTTTTCTCCCGCCACCGACTCCCACCAAACCCGACCACGCCGCAAAAATCCCACACGCCCCGAAATGCGAAATTTGGCCAAACCGTGTGCTATAGCTCACGGATTTTGGCCTTTTCGGCGGAAAATGGGCGCAGGGCCTCCCCATTATTTTCACCATTTCTTCAAGAGGAAAACAGTACTAGCACGTGAGGAGGCCCCTGGCCCAGTTCTACCACAACCGACCAACGCGGGCACGCTTTCATCCCCTTTTCGCACCCCCGCACGCTCGTAAATCAGACGTAAAACGAGGTTCGACTCGAATCGACTCCCCGCCTTCTCCGACGCTCGATTGTCGCGACGATCTAATGCATCACCCCAAAATCCCGCCCGCCCCGAAACGCGAAAGTTGGCCAAGATCCGTGAGCTACAGCACACGGCCTTGGCCGCTGGGTGGCTGGCGTGGCAAGGCCTTGGCCGCGGGTGGCTGGGTGGCCACGGGTGGCCTTGGCCACGGGTGGCTGCGTGCCTGGCCTTGGCCTTGGCCTGGGGTGGCTGCTGCCAGGCCTTGGCCTTGGCCCGGGTGGCTGCGTGCCAGGCACAGCCTTGGCCTTGGCCGCGGGTGGCTGTTTGCCATGGCTTGGCCTTGGCCGCGGGTGGCTGCGTGCCTTGGCCTTGGGGCGGGTGGCTGTGTGCCATGGCCTTGGCCTTGGCCGCTGGCTGGCTGCGTGCCTTGGCCTTGGCCGCGGGCTGGCTGCGTGCCTTGCTTGAAATGCAGCACATGCTGCTCGAAATGCAGCACATGCTCGCGACGAAGGCACGCCGCACACTCGCGCACACACAACACAAACTTGGGCCGCGCCTCCCGGGCAAGGATAGGAGCTCGAGGGTGGCCCCGTGCCTTGGCCTTGGCCGCGGGGTGGCCGCGTGCCTTGGCCGCGGGCGAGCATTTGGCCAAAATGTGAGCACACGGTCCTCGCCGCATTTTCGATTCTTGGACCAAAAACTGAGATCCACACCTACCTTCCACTTCTTTCTCCGGTTTTGCCTGAATCGACGAGTTGGCCAACCCGATTGGGCACCCATTCTCTGGCGGTAAATGGCCGTAAAACGAGTTTCGAGCTCGGAATTGATTCCGTTTTCCCGCCACCGACTCCCACCAAACCCGACCACGCCAGCCAAAAATCCCACGCCGCCCCGAAACACTAAATTTGGCCACACATCCGTGTGCTATAGCTCACGGAATTTGGCCTTTTCGGCGGAAAATGGGCGCAGGCCTCTCGTAGGAGCTATGGGCTTTCCCGAACCTTAATTTTGTGTTTCTCTTATGTTTTCACACATTTTTTGTAGCACGAATTTTTTAACCCTAACTTTTTTCAACAATAAGACATTTTAATTTGGATTTGACCATAGAAAGCAGCAACTTAAATGTCCAATTGTGATGTGAAATCATTAATTATTTGATTTATAATTAATTTGTATCTTAGATCCAAATATAAATTTTATTTTAAGTTGTATATTGATATTTTAAGTTGTCTCAATGGTAGGCTTGAAAATTTATTTGCATTTTTGACCTACATGTCAGGGGTTCAAGCGAGAGCTAAAGCTTCGAATATTCTCTTCAAATATTATTACATTAATTTCAAAAACAACTTATCTGAATATTTCACATTTAATTTAAAAATTATTTTCTGCTGCATATTAGGATATATATGCAATCGACAATCGAGGTATTAGAGCAATTTTGGACCCACCAAGAAGAGACACCACCAAACCTTGAGCTGACTCTCACCCCAAAAAAAAAAGTATATTGAATTACGGTGTGATTTTTTCCATGATGGTAGAAAAAATGTGAAATACTATTAAATAGAAAGAGAAAAATATTTCGAGCACCTAAAAGAGGTGTTTTTGGCCTCACGTGGCATGCCGGGAGTGGGGGCAAAACGGGTGCTCACGGCCAAGGCACGGGCCACGCCAAGCTCCCTATCCTTGCCTCGAGAGCAGCGTTGGCTGCACCATACCTGGGCATTGGCCGCACACGAAAGTTGGACCAGATCCGCGAGCTACAGCACACGGTCTTTGGCCATTTTGGCCCGAAAAATGGGGCCCGGAGCTTCCGCGCTGTTTCCCCACTTTTGAGTCCCGTAAGATAACATCGGTCGAAATACGCCACCTCCTAAAATTTCGCCCAAACAAAGTCGGACAGACGCTTGGGCCACGCCCGCTATATGCATTGGCGCGCTGGCTGGGTGATGCCTTGGCCGCGTGGGTGGCTGCGTGCCTTGGCCTTGGCCGGGGGTGGCTGCGTGCCTTGACCTTGGCCGCTGGCTGGCTGCGTGCCTTGCTCGAAATGCAGCACATGCTCGCGACCAAGGCACGTCGCACACTCTCACGCACACACAACACACACTTGGGCCGCGCTCCCGGGCAAGGATAGGGAGCTCGAGCGTGGCCCCGTGCCTTGGCCTTGGCCTTGGCGGGTGGTGGCCGTGCCTTGGCCTTGGCCTTGGCCGCGGGCGAGCATTTGGCCAAAATGTGAGCACACGGTCCTCGCCGTTGCTTTTTCAGATTCTTGGACCAAAAACTGAGATCCACACCTACCTTCCACTTCTTTCTCCGGTTTTGCCTGAATCGGACGAGTTGGCCCACCCGCTTGGGCACCCGTTCTCTGGCGGTAAATGGCCGTGAAACGAGTTTCGAGCTCGGAATTGATTCCGTTTTCTCCCGCCACCGACTCCCACCAAACCTGACCACGCCAGCCAAAAATCCCACGCCGCCCCCGAAACGCGAAATTTGGCCGCAATCCGTGTGCTATAGCTCACAGATTTTGGCCTTTTAAACACCAGCCCAAAATGGGCGCAGGGCCTCCCGCATTATTTTCACCATTTCTTCGAGAGGAAAACAGTACTAGCACCGTGAGGAGGCCCCCGGCCCAGTTCTACCACAACCGACCACCAAGGGCACGTTTCGTCCCCTTTTCGCACCCCCGCACGCTCGCTTAAATCAGACGAAACGAGGTTCGACTCGAATCACTCCCGCCTTCTCCGACGCTCGACTGTCGCGACGATCTAATGCATCACCCAAAATCCCGCCCCGCCCGGAAACGCGAAAGTTGGCCAAGATCCGTGAGCTACAGCAAACGGCCTTGGCTTGGCCGGGGGTGGCTGCGTGCCCAGGCCTTGGCAGCGGGTGGCTGGGTGCCATGGCCTTGGCCTTGGCCACGGGTGGCTGCGTGCCTGGCCTTGGCACGGGTGGAAATGGCCTTGGCCTTGGGCTGGGTGGCTGGGTGGCCATGGGCCTTGGCCTTGGGTGCAGTGGGTGGCTGGCGTGCCAGTGGTGGCTGGGTGGGGTGCCATGGCCTTGGCCTTGGCCTTGGGCCTTGGCTTGGCCTTGGCTGGCTGGCTTGCCTTGCTTGAAAAATGCAGCACATGCTTGCGACCAAGGCAGGTCGCACACTCACGCACACACAACACACACTTGGGCCGCGCTCCCGGGCAAGGATAGGGAGCTCGAGCGTGGCCCTGTGCCTTGGCCTTGGCCGGGTGGCCCGCTGGGCCTTGGCTTGGCCTTGGCCTTGGCCAGCTCACATGATCTTGGCCAAAATGTGAGCACACGGCAAATTTTGGGGTGATGCATTCGTATTCTTGACCAAAACTGAGATCCACACCTACCTTCCACTTCTTTCTCCGGTTTTGCCTGAAACCGAGGAGTTGCGGGTGCTTGAAAGGAAATTAGCCTCAAATTGGTAAAATGGTGGCAAAACTTTCGGGGCCTCGAAATTGGTTTTCAAGAAATCCCGCCACCGGCCCAAACCAAATACCACGCCAGCCAAAAATCCCACGCCGCCCAAAACGCGGCCAATTTGGCGCAATCCGTGTGCTATAGCTCACGGATTTTCCTATTTTCTTTTGGAAAATGGGGAAGGGCCTCCGGATTATTTTTGCCATTTCAAGAAAGAAGAAAAACAGTACTGTGCTCAACATTTTGGCCAAGGAGCCCCCGCGCCCAGTTCTACCACAACCGACCCAATGCCAGAATTGGCACGGGCACGCTTTGAGCCCCTTTTCGCACTCGCAGCGCTCGGGTGTGTGCCGTAAAACGAGGTTCGACCTGGAATCGACCTTGGCCGCTGATGTGCTGCATCTAATGCATCAAGGCCAAAATCCAGCCCGCCGGAAACGCAAGGCCCAGTGGCCGGAGGCACGCAGTTGGCCAAGATCCGTGAGCTACAGCACACGCCTTGGCCTTGGCCCGGCCAGCCAGGCCTGGCCAAGGCCATGGCATGTAGGGTGGGCCAAGGCCTTGGCCTTGGCCAGGGCCTTGGCCTTGGGCACTGGGTGGCTGTGCCTTGGCCTTGGCCAACGGGTGGCCAAGGCCAGGCCTTGGCCGCGGGTGGCACCCCGAGGCCAAGGCCTTGGCCTTGGTGGTGGACGCCAAGGCTTGCCTTGGCCTTGGCCTGGGTGATCTTGGCCAATTTTTGGCCTTGGCCGGGCTGGCTGCGTGCCTTGCTCGAAATGCAGCACATGCTCGCGACCAAGGCAGGTCGCACACTCTCACGCACACACAACACACACTCACCGGCCAACCTCCCAGGCAAGGATAGGAGCTCGAGGTGGCCAAAAGGGTGCCTTGGCCGTTCTTCGCGGAATGTGGCTGATTGGCTTGGCCTTGGCGCGGGGAGCATTTGGCCAAAATGTGAGCACACGGTCCCGCCGAACAAATGGACCAAAACTGAGATCCACACCTACCTTCCACTTTTTCTCCCGGTTTTGCCTGAATCGACGAGTTGGCCCATTTTGGATTGCTTGGGCACCACCCTTGGTAAGATGGCAGGAGAAAAACGAGTTTCGAGCTCGGAATTGAATCCATTTTTCTCCCGCCACCGAACGGGTGCCACAAACGGGTGACCACGCCAACCAAAATCCCACGCCGCCCCGAAGGCAAATTTGAGAAAGAAGTGGAAGTGCTATAGCTCACGGATTTTGTTTTTTCCAAGAATACAAAGAAAAATGGGCGCAGGGCCTCCCGCATTATTTTTTTGCCATTTCTTCGCGGAGGAAAACAGTACTAGCAGCCAGGAGGAGGCCCCGCCCAGTTCTACCACAGTTTTGCCGAATCCCTATCCTTCCTTGGGAGCTCCCCTTTCGCACACCCGTTCTTGCCGTAAATGGCCGAAACGAAGGTTCGACCTCGAAAATCGACTTCAAGGCTTTCTCCGGACGCCGACTGTCGCCAAGGCCAATGCCGATTTAATGCATCACCCCAAAATCCAGGCCCCCGCGAAACGCCACGGATCTTGGCCAAGATCCGTGAGCTACAGCGGGCGGGCCTTTTTGGGGTGGCCACTGGGTGCCTGAGGTCAGAAAAGCAGCCGAGGCCTTGGCTTCGAGGTCGAAAAGAGGGGGTGGCTGGCCCGAGGGCCATGGCTTGTGCCTTGGTCTGATTGTGGGGTGGCTGCGTGCAAGTGGCCTTGGCCTCAAGAAATGGCTGGCTGGGTGGCATGGCCATTTTTCCTTCGAAAAGGCTGGGGAGCCTTGCACAAGGATTGGGTGCCTTGGCCTTGGCCGGGGCGGCGATTTTGATGGCCTTGGCCGGGTCGGGTTTGGTGGGAGTGGCTGGCTGGCGTGAAAACTGAATGCAGCACATGCTCGCGTTCCAAATCAGGTCGCACATCTTCTCACGCACACACAACACAAACGGGTGGGCCGCCTCCCGATTCAGGCAAAAGGAGAAAGGAGTGGAAGGTGGTGTGCCTTGGTTTTTGGTCCAAGAATGGAAGACTTGGCTTGGCCTTGGGCGGGCAGCATTTGGCCAAAAATGTGAGCACACGGTCCTCGCCGTTGCTTCGTATTCTTGACCAAAACTGAGATCCACACCTACCTTCCACTTCTTTCTCCGGTTTTGCCTGAATCCGGACGAGTTGGCCCACCCGCTTGGGAACCCGTTCGAGCGGTAAGATGGCCGTAAACGAGTTTGAGCTCGAATTGATTGCTTTTCTCCCGCCACCACTCCCACCAAAACCACGGGACCACGCCAGCCCAAAATCCCACGCACCCCGAAACGGCACGAAAATGAGGCCCACAATCCAAGTGCTATAGCTCACGGATTTTGGCCTTTTCGGGGGAAAATGGGCGCAGGGCCTCCCGCATTATTTTCGCCATTTCTTCTGAGAGCGAAAACAGTACTTGCACCGTGAGGAGGCCAGCGGCCCAGTTCTACCACAATCGGACCAATTCGGGGCACGTTTGCCCCCTTTTCGCACTCCCCGCACCCTGGTAAATCGGCCGTAAAATGAGGTTCGACCTCGAATCGACTGCCTTTTCCAACGCTCGACTGTCGACGATCTAATGCATCACCCAAAATCCCGCCCGGAAACCTGAAAGTTGGCCAAGATCCGTGAGCTACAGCATGGCCTTGGCCTTGGCCATCGGGTGCTTTGCCTTGGCCGCAGGGTGGCTGGCTGGCTGCCATGGCCTGGGCCTTGGGGGTGGACGCGTGCCTTGGCCTTGGCCACGGGGTGGCTGCGTGCCTCGGCCTTGGCCTTGGCCGCGGGCTGGCTCCGTGCCTTGCTCGAAATGCAGCACATGCTCGCGACCAAGGCAGGTCGCACACTCTCACGCACACACAACACACACTCGGGCCGCGCTCCCGAGGCAAGGATAGGGAGCTCGAGCGTGGCCCAGTGCCTTGGCGTTGGCCGCGGGGTGGCTGCGTGGCTTGGCCTTGGCCGCGGGCGAGCATTTGGCGAAAATGTGAGCACACGGTCCCCGCCGTTTCTTCGTATTCTTGGACCAAAAACTGATATCCACACCTACCTTCCACTTCTTTCTCCGGTTTTGCCTGAATCGGACGAGTGGGCCCACCCGTTTGGGCACCCGTTCGCTGCCGGTAAGATGGCCGTAAAACGAGATTCGGAGCTCGGAATTGGATTTTCTTTTCACCCGCCACCGACTCCCACCAAACCCGACGACGCCAGCCCAAAATCCCACGCCGCCCCCGAAACACGAAATTTGGCCACAATCCGTGTGCTATAGCTCACGGATTTTGGCCTTTTCTGGCGGAAAAATGGGCGCAGGACCTCCCGCATTATTTTTGCCATTTCTTCGAGCGGAAAGCAGTACTTGCGCCGTGAGGAGGCCCCCGGCCCAGTTCTACCACAATCGGACCAATTCGAGGGCACGTTTCGTCCCCTTTTCACACCTCCGCACCCTCGATAAATCGGCCGTAAAACGAGGTTCGGACCTCGAAATCGACTCCCCTCTTTTCCGACGTTCGACTGTCGCACGTATCTAATGCATCACCCCAAAATCCCGCACCGCCCCGGAAACGCGAAAGTTGGCCAAGATCCGTGAACGACAGCACACGGCCTTGTCCTTGGCCGCGGGGTGGCTGGGGACCATGGCCTTGGCCTTGGCCTCGGGGTGGCTGCGTGCCATGGCTTTGGCCTTGGCCACCGGGTGGCTGTGTGGCAAGACCTTGGCCGCGGGCTGGCTGGGTGCCATGGCCTTGGCCGCGGGGTAGCTGGGGACCATGGCCTTGGCCTTGGCCTCGGGGTGGCTGCGTGCCATGGCTTTGGCCTTGGCCACCGGGTGGCTGTGTGGCAAGACCTTGGCCGCGGGCTGGCTGGGTGCCATGGCCTTGGCCGCGGGGTGGACGCCTGCCTTGGCCTTGGCCACGGGGTGGCTGCGTGCCTCGGTCTTGGCCTTGGCCGCGGGCTGGCTCCGTGCCTTGCTCGAAATGCAGCACATGCTCGCGACCAAGGCAGGTCATACACTCTCACGCACACACAACCCACACTCCGGCTGCGCTCCCGAGGCAAGGATAGGGAGCTCGAGCGTGGCCCTGTGCCTTGGTGTTGGCCGCGGGGTGGCTGCGTGGCTTGGCCTTGGCCGCGGGCGAGCATTTGGCCAAAATGTGAGCACACGGTCCTCGCCGTTTCTTCGTATTCTTGGACCAAAAACTGAGATCCACACCTACCTTCCACTTCTTTCTCCGGTTTTGCATGAATCGGACGAGTGGGCCCACCCGTTTGGGCACCCGTTCGCTGCCGGTAAGATGGCCGTAAAACGAGTTTCGGAGCTCGGAATTGGATTCCGTTTTCATCCGCCACCGACTCCCACCAAACCCGACGACGCCAGCCCATAATCCCACGCCGCCCCCGAAACGCGAAATTTGCCCACAATCCGTGTGCTATAGCTCACAGATTTAGGCCTTTTCCGGGGAAAAATGGGCACAGGGCCTCCCGCATTATTTTCGCCATTTCTTCGAGTGGAAAACAGTACTTGCGCCGTGAGGAGGCCCCCGGCCCAGTTCTACCACAATCGGACCAATTCGAGGGCACGTTTCGTCCCCTTTTCACACCTACCCCGCACGCTCGGTAAATCAGCCGTAAAACGAGGTTCGGACCTCGAAATCGACTCCCCTCTTTTCCGACGTTCGACTGTCGCACGTATCTAATGCATCACCCCAAAATCCCGCACCGCCCCGGAAACGCGAAAGTTGGCCAAGATCCGTGAACGACAGCACACGGCCTTGTCCTTGGCCGCGGGGTGGCTGGGGACCATGGCCTTGGCCTTGGCCTCAGGGTGGCTGCGTGCCATGGCTTTGGCCTTGGCCACCGGGTGGCTGTGTGGCAAGACCTTGGCCGCGGGCTGGCTGGGTGCCATGGCCTTGGCCGCGGGGTAGCTGGGGACCATGGCCTTGGCCTTGGCCTCGGGGTGGCTGCGTGCCATGGCTTTGGCCTTGGCCACCGGGTGGCTGTGTGGCAAGACCTTGGCCGCGGGCTGGCTGGGTGCCATGGCCTTGGCCGCGGGGTGGACGCCTGCCTTGGCCTTGGCCACGGGGTGGCTGCGTGCCTCGGTCTTGGCCTTGGCCGCGGGCTGGCTCCGTGCCTTGCTTGAAATGCAGCACATGCTCGCGACCAAGGCAGGTCATACACTCTCACGCACACACAACCCACACTCCGGCTGCGCTCCCGAGGCAAGGATAGGGAGCTCGAGCGTGGCCCTGTGCCTTGGTGTTGGCCGCGGGGTGGCTGCGTGGCTTGGCCTTGGCCGCGGGCGAGCATTTGGCCAAAATGTGAGCACACGGTCCTCGCCATTTCTTCGTATTCTTGGACCAAAAACTGAGATCCACACCTACCTTCCACTTCTTTCTCCGGTTTTGCCTGAATCGGACGAGTGGGCCCACCCGTTTGGGCACCCGTTCGCTGCCGGTAAGATGGCCGTAAAACGAGTTTCGGAGCTCGGAATTGGATTCCGTTTTCATCCGCCACCGACTCCCACCAAACCCGACGACGCCAGCCCATAATCCCACGCCGCCCCCGAAACGCGAAATTTGCCCACAATCCGTGTGCTATAGCTCACGGATTTTGGCCTTTTCCGGGGAAAAATGGGCACAGGGCCTCCCGCATTATTTTCACCATTTCTTCGAGTGGAAAACAGTACTTGCGCCGTGAGGAGGCCCCCGGCCCAGTTCTACCACAATCGGACCAATTCGAGGGCACGTTTCGTCCCCTTTTCGTACCCCCGCACGCTCGGTAAATCAGCCGTAAAACGAGGTTCGGACCTCGAAATCGACTCCCCTCTTTTCCGACGTTCGACTGTCGCACGTATCTAATGCATCACCCCAAAATCCCGCACCGCCCCGGAAACACGAAAGTTGGCCAAGATCCGTGAGCGACCGCACACGGCCTTGGCCTTGGCCGCGGGGTGGCTGTGCGCCTAGGCCTTGGCCGCGGGGTGGTTGGGTGCCATGGCCTTGGCCTTGGCCACCGGGTGGCTGTTTGCCAAGGCCTTGGCCAAGGGGTGGCTGCGTGCCTAAGCCTTGGCCGCGGGCTGGCTGGGTGCCATGACCTTGGCCGCGGGGTGGACATGTGCCTAGGCCTTGGCCACGGGGTGGCTGCATGCCTCGGCCTTGGCCTTGGCCACGGGCTGGCTACGTGCCTTTCTCGAAATGCAGCATATGCTCGCGACCAAGGCAGGTCGCACACTCTCACGCACACACAACACACACTCGGGCCGCGCTCCCGAGGCAAGTATAGGGAGCTCGAGCGTGGCCCTGTGCCTTGGCGTTGGCCGCGGGGTGGCTGCATGGCTTGGCCGCAGGCGAGCATTTGGCCAATATGTGAGCACACGGTCCTCGCAGTTTCTTCGTATTCTTGGACCAAAAACTGAGATCGACACCTACCTTCCACTTCTTTCTCCGGTTTTGCTTGAATCGGATGAGTGGGCCCACCCGTTTGGGCACCCGTTCGCTGCCGGTAAGATGGCTGTAAAACGAGTTTCGGAGCTCGGAATTGGATTCCGTTTCCTCCCGCCACCGACTCCCACCAAAGCCGACCACGCCAGCCGAAAATCCCACGCCGCCCCCGAAACGCGAAATTTGGCCACAATCCGTGTGCGAAAAGGGGACGAAACGTGCCCTCGAATTGGTCCGATTGTGGTAGAACTGGGCCGGGGGCCTCCTCACGGTGCAAGTACTGCTTTCTACCCGAAGAAATGGCAAAAATAATGTGGGAGGCCCTGCGCCCATTTTTCCGCCAGAAAAGGCCAAAATCCGTGAGCTATAGCACACGGATTTTGGCCAAATTTTGCGTTTCGGGGGCGGCGTGGGATTTCGTGCTGGCGTCGTCGGGTTTGGTGGCAGTCGGTGGCGGGAGAAAATGGAATCCAATTCCGTTTTGGCCAAATTTCGCTCACGGATTTCGCGTTTCGGGAGCGCGGCCGGAGTGTGTGTTGTGTGTGCGTGAGAGTGTGCGACCTGCCTTGGTCGCGAGTATTTGCTGCATTTCGAGCAAGGCACGGAGCCACCCCGCGGCCAAGGCCAAGGCCGAGGCACGCAGCCACCCCGTGGCCATGGCCAAGGCACGCGTCCACCCCGCGGCCAAGACCATGGCACCCAGCCAGCCCGCGGCCAAGACCTAGGCACGCAGCCAGCCCGCGGCCAAGGCCTTGGCACGCAGCCACCCCGAGGCCAAGGCCAAGGCCATGGCACACAGCCACCCCGCGGCCAAGGCCAAGGCCGTGTGCTGTAGCTCACGGAGCTTGGCCAACTTTCGCGTTTCCGGGGCAGTGCGGGATTTTGGGGTGATGCATTAGATACGTTCGACAGTCGAGCGTTGGAAAAGAGGGGAGTCGATTTCGAGGTCCGAACCTCGTTTTACGGCCGATTTACCGAGGGTGAGGGGGTGCGAAAAGGGGACGAAACGTGCCCGCGAATTGGTCCGATTGTGGTAGAACTGAGCCGGGGGGCTCCTCACGGCGCAGGTACTGTTTTCCACTCGAAGAAATGGCGAAAATAATGCGGGAGGCCCTGCGCCCATTTTTCCCCCGGAAAAGGCCAAAATCCGTGAGCTATAGCACACGGATTGTGGGCAAATTTCGCGTTTTGGGGGCGGCGTGGGATTTTGGGCTGGCGGGGTCGGGTTTGGTGGGAGTCGGTGGCGGGAGAAAACGGAATCCAATTCCGAGCTCCGAAACTCGTTTTACGGCCATCTTACCAGCAGCGAACGGGTGCCCAAACGGGTGGGCCCACTCGTCTGATTCAGGCAAAACCGGAGAAAGAAGTGGAAGGTAGGTGTGGATCACAGTTTTTGGTCCAAGAATACAAAGAAACGGCGAGGACCATGTGCTCACATTTTGGCCAAATGCTCGCCCGCGGCCAAGGCCAAGCCATGCAGCCACCCCGCGGCCAACGCCAAGGCACAGGGCCACGCTCGAGCTCCCTATCCTTGCCTCGGGATCGCGGCCGGAGTGTGTGTTGTGTGTGCGTGAGAGTGTGCGACCTGCCTTGGTCGCGAGCATATGCTGCATTTCGAGAAAGGCACGTAGCCAGCCCGCGGCCAAGGCCAAGGCCGAGGCACGCAGCCACCCCGTGGCCAAGGCCTACGCACGCGTTCACCCCGCGGCCAAGGCCATGGCACCCAGCCAGCCCACAGCCAAGGCCTAGGCACGCAGCCAGCCCGCGGCCAAGGCCTTGGCACACAGCAACCTGGTGGCCAAGGCCAAGGCCATGGCACGTAGCCAGCCCGTAGCCAAGGCCTAGGCACGCAGCCACCCCGCGGCCAAGGCCAAGGCCGTGTGCTGTTGCTCACGGATCTTGGCCAACTTTCGCGTTTCCGGGGCTGTGCGGAATTTTGGGGTGATGCATTAGATACGTGCGACAGTCGAACGTCGGAAAAGAGGGGAGTCGATTTCGAGGTCCGAACCTCATTTTACGGCCGATTTACCGATGGTGCAGGGGTGCGAAAAGGGGACGAAACGTGCCATCGTTTTACGGCCGATTTACCGAGGGTGCGGGAGCGCCACCGGAGTGTGTGTTGTGTGTGCGTGAGAGTGTGCGACCTGCCTTGGTCGCAAGCATGTGCTGCATTTCGATCAAGGCACGGAGCCAGCCCGCGGCCAAGGCCAAGGCCGAGGCACGCAGCCACCCCGTGGCCAAGGCCAAGGCACGCATCCACCCCGCGGTCAAGGCCAAGGCACCCAGCCAGCCCGCGGCTAAGGCCATGGCACCCAGCCAGCCCGCGGCCAAGGCCATGGCACGCAGCCAGGCCGAGGCCAAGGCCAAGGCCATGGCACGCAGCCACCCCGTGGCCAAGGCCAAGGCCGTGTGCTGTAGCTCACGGATCTTGGCCAACTTTCGCGTTTCCGGGGCGGTGCGGGATTTTGGGGTGATGCATTAGATACGTGCGACAGTCGAGCGTTGGAAAAGAGGGGAGTCGATTTCGATGTCCGAACCTCGTTTTACTGCCAATTTACCGAGGGTGTGGGGGTGCGGAAAGGGCACGAAACGTGCCCGCGAATTGGTCCCATTGTCGTAGAACTGGGACGGGGGCCTCCTCACGGCGCAAGTACTGCTTTCCGCTCGAAGAAATGGCAAAAATAATGTGGGAGGCCCTGCGACCATTTTTCCGCCAGAAAAGGCCAAAATCCGTGAGCTATAGCACACGGATTGTGGGCAAATTTCGCGTTTCGGGGGCGGCGTGGGATTATGGGCTGGCGTCGTCGGGTTTGGTGGGAGTCGGTGGCGGGAGAAAACGGAATCCAATTCCGAGCTCCGAAACTCGTTTTACGGCCATCTTACCGGCAGCGAACGGGTGCCCAAACGGGTGGGCCAACTCGTCCGATTCCGGCAAAACCGGAGAAAGAAGTGGAAGGTAGGTGTGGATCTCAGTTTTTGGTCCAAGAATACGAAGAAACGGCGAGGATCGTGTGCTCACATTTTGGCCAAATGCTCGCCCGCGGCCAAGGCCAAGCCACGCAGCCACCCCGCGGCCAACGCCAAGGCACAGGGCCACGCTCGAGCTCCCTATCCTTGCCTCGGGAGCGCGGCCGGAGTGTGTGTTGTGTGTGCGTGAGAGTGTGCGACCTGCCTTGCTCGCGAGCATGTGCTGCATTTCGAGCAAGGCACGGAGCCAGCCCGCGGCCAAGGCCAAGGCCGAGGCACGCAGCCACCCCGCGGCCAAGGCCAAGGCACGCGTCCACCCCGCGGCCAAGGCCATGGCACCCAGCCAGCCCGCGGCCAAGGCCATGGCACCCAGCCAGCCCGCTGCCAAGGCATTGGCACGTAGCCACCCCGAGGCCACGGCCAAGGCCATGGCATGCAGCCACCCTGCGGCCAAGGCCAAGGCCATGGCACGCAGCCACCCTGCGGCCAAGACCATGGCCGTGTGCTGTAGCTCACGGATCTTGGCCAACTTTCGCGTTTCCGGGGCGGTGCGGGATTTTGGGGTGATGCATTAGATACGTGCGACAGTCGAGCGTTGGAAAAGAGGGGAGTCGATTTCGAGGTCCGAACCTCGTTTTACGGCCGATTTACCGAGGGTGCGGGGGTGCGAAAAGGGGACGAAACGTGCCCGTGAATTGGTCCGATTGTGGTAGAACTCGGCCGGGGGCCTCCTCACGGTGCAAGTACTGTTTTCCACTCGAAGAAATGGCGAAAATAATGCGGGAGGCCCTGTGCCCATTTTTCCCCGGAAAAGGCCAAAATCCGTGACCTATAGCACACGGATTGTGGCCAAATTTCGCGTTTCGGACGCGGCGTGGGATTATGGGCTGGCGTCGTCGGGTTTGGTGGGAGTCGGTGGCGGATGAAAACGGAATCCAATTCCGAGCTCCGAAACTCGTTTTACGGCCATCTTACCGGCAGCGAACGGGTGCCCAAACGGGTGGGCCCACTCATCCGATTCAGGCAAAACCGGAGAAAGAAGTGGAAGGTAGGTGTGGATCTCAGTTTTTGGTCCAAGAATACGAAGAAACGGCGAGGACCGTGTGCTCACATTTTGGCCAAATGCTCGCCCGCGGCCAAGGCCAAGCCACGCAGCCACCCCGCGGCCAACACCAAGGCACAGGGCCACGCTCGAGCTCCCTATCCTTGCCTCGGGAGCGCAGCCGGAGTGTTGGTTGTGTGTGCGTGAGAGTGTATGACCTGCCTTGGTCGCGAGCATGTGCTGCATTTCGAGCAAGGCACGGAGCCAGCCCGCGACCAAGGCCAATGCTGAGGCACGCAGCCACCCCGGGGCCAAGGCAAAGGCACGCGTCCACCCCGCGGCCAAGGCCATGGCACCCAGCCACCCCGAGGCCAAAGCCTAGGCACGCAGCAACCCCGAGGCCAAGGCCATGGCACGCAGGCACCCCGGGGCCAAGGCCAACGCCGTGTGCTGTAGCTCACGGATCTTGGCCAACTTTCGCGTTTCCGGGGCGGTGCGGGATTTTGGGGTGATGCATTAGATACGTGCGACAGTCAAGCGTTGGAAAAGAGGGGAGTCGATTTCGAGGTCCGAACCTCATTTTACGGCCGATTTACCGAGGGTGCGGGGGTGCAAAAAGGGGACGAAACGTGCCAGCGAATTGGTCCGATTGTGGTAGAACTGGGCCGGGGTCCTCCTCACGGCGCAAGTACTGTTTTCCACTCGAAGAAATGGCGAAAATAATGCGGGAGGCCCTGCGCCCATTTTTCCCCCGGAAAAGGCCAAAATCCGTGAGCTATAGCACACGGATTGTGACCAAATATGGCGTTTTGGAGGTGGCATAGGATTTTGGGCTGGCGTGGTCGGGTTTGGTGGGAGTCGGTGGCGGGAGAAAACGGAATCCAATTCCGAACTCCGAATCTCGTTTTACCGCCATCTTACCGGCAGCGAACGGGTGCCCAAACGGGTGGGCCCACTCGTCCGATTCAGGCAAAACCGGAGAAAGAAGTGGAAGGTAGGTGTCGATCTCAGTTTTTGGTCCAAGAATACGAAGAAACGGCGAGGACCGTGTGCTCAAATTTTGGCCAAATGCTCGCCCGCGGCCAAGGCCAAGCCATGCAGCCACCCCGCGGCCAACGCCAAGGCACAGGGCCACGCTAGAGCTCCCTATCCTTGCCTCGGGAGCGCGGCCGGAGTGTGTGTTGTGTGTGCGTGAGAGTGTGCGACCTGCCTTGGTTGCGAGCATATGCTGCATTTCGAGAAAGGCACGCGTCCACCCCGCGGCCAAGGCCATGGCACCCAGCCAGCCCGCGGCCAAGGCCTAGGCACGCAGCCACCCCGCGGCCAAGGCCTTGGCACACAGCCACCCGGTTGCCAAGGCCAGGGCCATGGCACCCAGCCAACCCGCGGCCAAGGTCGAGGCACGCAGCCACCCCGTGGCCAAGGCCTAGGCACGCGTCCACCCCGCGGCCAAGGCCACGGCACGCAGCCACCCCGCGGCCAAGGCCACGGCACGCAGCCACCCCGCGGCCAAGGCCTTGGCACACAGCCACCCGGTGGCCAAGCCCTTGGCACACAGCCACCCGGTGGCCAAGGCCTTGGCACACAGCCACCCGGTGGCCAAGGCCAAGGCCATGGCACCCCGCGTCCAAGGCCTAGGCACAGGGCCACGCTCGAGCTCCCTATCCTTGCCTCGGGAGCGCGGCCGGAGTGTGTGTTGTGTGTGCGTGAGAGTGTGCGACCTGCCTTGCTCGCGAGCATGTGCTGCATTTCGAGCAAGGCACGGAGCCAGCCCGCGGCCAAGGCCAAGGCCGAGGCACGCAGCCACCCCGC
Organism: Luvunga scandens; assembly: GCA_030449905.1. Taxonomy (NCBI): domain Eukaryota; kingdom Viridiplantae; phylum Streptophyta; class Magnoliopsida; order Sapindales; family Rutaceae; genus Luvunga; species Luvunga scandens. The sequence goes on from JASUUG010000058.1 coordinate 30,917, forward strand.
GGCCAAGGCCAAGGCACGCGTCCACCCCGCGGCCAAGGCCATGGCACCCAGCCAGCCCGCGGCCAAGGCCATGGCACCCAGCCAGCCCGCGGCCAAGGCCATGGCACCCAGCCAGCCCGCTGCCAAGGCATTGGCACGTAGCCACCCCGAGGCCACGGCCAAGGCCATGGCATGCAGCCACCCTGCGGCCAAGGCCAAGGCCATGGCACACAGCCACCCCGCGGCCAAGGCCAAGGCCGTGTGCTGTCGCTCACGGATCTTGACCAACTTTTGCGTTTCCGGGGCGGTGCGGGATTTTGGGGTGATGCATTAGATACGTGCGACAGTCGAACGTCGGAAAAGAGGGGAGTCAATTTCGAGGCCCAAACCTCATTTTACGGCCGATTTACCGAGGGTGCGGGGGTGCGAAAAGGGGACGAAACGTGCCCGCGAATTGGTCCGATTGTGGTAGAACTGGGCCGGGGGCCTCCTCATGGCGCAAGTACTGTTTTCCGCTCGAAGAAATGGCGAAAATAATGCGGGAGGCCCTGCGCCCATTTTTCCCCCGGAAAAGGCCAAAATCCGTGACCTATAGCACACGGATTGTGGCCAAATTTCGCGTTTCGGACGCGGCGTGGGATTTTGGGCTGGCGTGGTCGGATTTGGTGGGAGTCGGTGGCGGGAGAAAACGGAATCCAATTCCGAGCTCCGAAACTCGTTTTATGGCCATCTTACCGGCAGCGAACGGGTGCCCAAACGGATGGGCCCACTCGTCCGATTCAGGCAAAACCTGAGAAAGAAGTGGAAGTTAGGTGTGGATCTCAGTTTTTGGTCCAAGAATACGAAGAAACGGCGAGGACCGTGTGCTCACATTTTGGCCAAATGCTCGTCCGCGGCCAAGGCCAAGCCATGCAGCCACCCCGCGGCCAACGCCAAGGCACAGGGCCACGCTCGAGCTCCCTATCCTTACCTCAGGAGCGTGGCCGGAGTGTGTGTTGTGTGTGCGTGAGAGTGTGCGACCTGCCTTGGTCGCGAGCATATGCTGCATTTCGAGAAAGGCACGTAGCAAGCCCGCGGCCAAGGCCAAGGCCGAGGCAAGCAGCCACCCCGTGGCCAAGGCCTAGGCACGCGTCCACCCCGCGGCCAAGGCCATGGCACCCAGCCAGCCCGCGGCCAAGGCCTAGGCACGCAGCCACCCCGCGGCCAAGGCCTTGGCACACAGCCACCCGGTGGCCAAGGCCAAGGCCATGGCACCCCGCGGCCAAGGCCTAGGCACGCAGCCACCCCGCGGCCAAGGCCAAGGCCGTGTGCTGTCGCTCACGGATCTTGGCCAACTTTCGCGTTTCCGGGGCGGTGCGGGATTTTGGGGTGATGCATTAGATACGTGCGACAGTCGAACGTCGGAAAAGAGGGGAGTCGATTTCGAGGTCCGAACCTCATTTTACGGCCAATTTACCGAGGGTGCGGGGGTGCGAAAAGGGACGAAACGTGCCCGCGAATTGGTCCGATTGTGGTAGAACTGGGCCAGGGGCCTCCTCACGGCGCAAAATGTGAGCACACGGTCCTCGCCGTTTGGCCTTGGCCGCGGGTGGGCCAACTCGTCGGATTCAGGCAAAACCAGAGAAAGAAGTGGAAGGTAGGTGTGGATCTCAGTTTTTGGGCCAAGAATACGAAGCAACGGCGAGGACCGTGCGCTCGCATTTTGGCCAAATGCTCGCCCGCGGCCAAGGCCAAGGCCAAGGCACGAGGCCACCGCGCGGCCAAGGCCAAGGCACAAGGCCACGCTCGAGCTCCCTATCCTTGCCCCGGGAGCGCGGCCCAAGTGTGTGTTGTGTGCGCGCGAGAGTGTGCAACGTGCCTTGTTCGCGAGCATGTGCTGCATTTCGAGCAAGGCACTTAGCCAGCCCGCGGCCAAGGCCAAGGCTCGCAGCCACCCCGCGGCCAAGGCCTAGGCACGCAGCCACCCCGCGGCCAAGGCCAAGGCCATGGCACCCAGCCACCCCGCGGCCAAGGCCAAGGCACGCAGCCACACCGTGGCCAAGGCCAAGGCACGCAGCCACCCCGTGGCCAAGGCCAAGGCCATGGCACGCAGCCATGCCGCTGCCAAGGCCTAGGCAAGCAGCCACCCCGCGGCCAAGGCCGTGCGCTGTAGCTCATGGATCTTGGCCAACTTTCGCGTTTCCGGGGCGGTGCGGGATTTTGGGGTGATGCATTAGATACGTGCGACAGTCGAATGTCAGAGAAGACGGGAGTCGATTCCGAGGTCCGAACCTCGTTTTACGGCCGATTTACCAAGCGTGCAGGGGTGCGAAAAGGGAACGAAACCGGCCCACAAATTGGTCCGGTTGTGGTAGAACTGGGCCGGGGGCCTCCTCACGGTCCTAGTACTGTTTTACGCTCGAAGAAATGGCGAAAATAATGCGGGAGGCCCTGCGCCCATGTTTCCGCCCGAAGAGGCCAAAATCCGTGAGCTATAGCACACGGATTGCGGCCAAATTTCGTGTTTCGGGGGCGGCGTGGGATTTTTGGCTGGCGTGGTCGGGTTTGGTGGGAGTCGGTGGCGGGAGAAAACGGTATCCAATTCCGAGCTCCCAAACTCGTTTTACGGCCATTTTACCGCCAGAGAACGGGTTCCAAAACAGGTGGGCCAACTCGTCCGATTCAGGCAAAACCGGAGAAAGAAGTGGAAGGTAGGTGTGGATCTCAGTATTTGGTTCAAGAATGCGAAGCAACGGCGAGGACCGTCTCCTCACATTTTGGCCAAATGCTCGCCCGCGGCCAAGGCCAAGGCCAAGGAACGCGGCCACCCCGTGGCCAAGGCCAAGGCACAGGGCCACGCTCGAGCTCCCAATCCTTGCCCCGGGAGCGCGGTCCAAGTGTGTGTTGTGTGTGTGCGAGAGTGTGCGATGTGCCTTGGTCGCAAGCATGTGCTGCATTTCGAGCAAGGCACGTAGCCAGCCCGCGGCCAAAGCCAAGGCACGCAGCCTCCCCGCGGCCAAAGCCAAGGCCATGGCACCCAGCCACCCCGTGGCCAAGACCTAGGCAAGCAGCCACCCCGCGGCCAAGGCCGTGCGCTGTAGCTCATGGATCTTGGCCAACTTTCGCGTTTCCGGGGCGGTGCAGGATTTTGGGGTGATGCATTAGATACGTGCGACAGTCGAATGTCAGAGAAGACGGGAGTTGATTCCGAGGTCCGAACCTGGTTTTACAGCCGATTTACCGAGCGTGCAGGGGTGCGAAAAGGGGACGAAACGTGCCCGCAAATTGGTCCGGTTGTGGTAGAACTGGGCCGGGGGCCTCCTCACGGTCCTAGTACTGTTTTACGCTCGAAGAAATGGCGAAAATAATGCGGGAGGCCCTGCGCCCACTTTTCCGCCCGAAAAGGCCAAAATCCGTGAGCTATAGCACACGGATTGCGGCCAAATTTCGTGCTTCGGGGGCGGCGTGGGATTTTTAGCTGGCGTGGTCGGGTTTGGTGGGAGTCGGTGGCGGGAGAAAACGGAATGCAATTCCGAGCTCCGAAACTCGTTTAACGGCCATTTTACCGCCAGAGAACGGGTTCCCAAACGGGTGGGCCAACTCGTCCGATTCAGGTAAAACCTGAGAAAGAAGTGGAAGGTAGGTGTGGATCTCAGTTTTTTGTCCAAGAATACGAAGCAACGCCGATGACCGTGTGCTCACATTTTGGCCAAATGCTCGCCCGCAGCCAATGCACGCGGCCACCCCACGGCCAAGGCACGCTGCCACCCCGCGGCCAAGGAACGCGGCCACCCTGCGGCCAAGGCCGAGGCCATGGCACCCAGCCACCCCGCGGACAAGGAACGCGGCCACCCTGCGGCCAAGGCCAAGGCCATGGCACCCAGCCACCCTGCGGCTAAGGCCAAGGCCATGGCACCCAGCCACCCCACGGCCAAAGCCAAGGACTTGGCACCCAGTCACCCCACGGCCAAGGCCTAGGCACGCAGCCACCCCGTGGCCAAGGCCAAGGCCATGGCACCCAGCCACCCCGCAGCCAAGGCCAAGGCACGCAGCCACCCCGTGGCCAAGGCCAAGGCCATGGCACCCAGCCACCCCGCTGGCAAGGTCTAGGCACGCAGCCACCCCGCGGCCAAGGCCGTGTGCTGTAGCTCACGGATCTTGGCCAACTTTCGCGTTTCCGGGGCGGTGCCGGATTTTGGGGTGATACATTAGATACGTGTGACAGTCGAACGTCGGAGAAGACGGGAGTCGATTCCGAGGTCCGAACGTCATTTTACGGCCGATTTACCGAACGTGCGGGGGTGCGAAAAGGGGACGAAACGTGCCCGCGAATTTGTCCGGCTGTGGTAGAACTGGGTCGGGGGCCTCCTCACGGTGCTAGAACTGTTTTGCGCTCGAAGAAATGGCGAAAATAATGCGGGAGGCCCTGCGCCCATTTTTCCGCCCGAAAAGGCCAAAATCCGTTAGCTATAGCACACAGATTGCGGCCAAATTTCGTGTTTCGGGGGCGGCGTGGGATTTTTGCCTGGCGTGGTCGGGTTTGGTGGGAGTCGGTGGTGGGAGAAAACGGAATCCAATTCCGAGCTCCGAAACTCGTTTTACGGCCATTTTACCGCCAGAGAACGGGTGCCCAAACGGGTGAGCCAACTCGTCGGATTCAGGCAAAACCAGAGAAAGAAGTGGAAGGTAGGTGTGGATCTCAGTTTTTGGTCCAAGAATACGAAGCAACGGCAAGGACCGTGTGCTCACATTTTGGCCAAATGCTCGCCCGCGGCCAAGGCCAAGGCCAAGGCACGCGGCCACCCCGCGGCCAAGGCCAAGGCACAGGGCCACGCTCGAGCACACTATCCTTGCCCCGGGAGCGCGGCCCAAGTGTGTGTTGTGTGTGCGCGAGAGTGTGCGACGTGCCTTGGTCACGAGAATGTGCTGCATTTCGAGAAAGGCACGAAGCCAGCCCGCGGCCAAGGGAAGGCACGCAGCCACCCCGCGGCCAAGGGCAAGGCCATGGCATCCAGCCACCCCGCGGCCAAGTCCTTGGCATGCAGCCACTCCACGGCCAAGGCCAAGGCCATGGCACACAGACACCCCGCGGCCAAGGCCTAGGCACGCAGCCACCCCGCGGCCAAGCCCGTGTGCTGTAGCTCACGGATCTTGGCCAACTTTCGCATTTCCGGGGCGGTGCGGGATTTTGGGGTGATGCATTAGATATGTGCGACAGTCGAACGTCGGAGAAGACGGGAGTCGATTCCGAGGTCCGAACCTCGTTTTAAGGCTGATTTACCGAACGTGCGGGGGTGCGAAAAGGGGACGAAACGTGCCTGCGAATTGGTCCGGTTGTGGTAGAACCGGGCCGGGGGCCTCCTCACGGTGCTAGTACTGTTTTGCGCTCGAAGAAATGGCAAAAATAATGCGGGAGGCCCTGCGCCCTTTTTTCCGCCCGACAAGGCCCAAATCCGTGAGCTATAGCACACGGATTGCAGCCAAATTTCGTGTTTCGGGGGCTGCGTGGGATTTTTGGCTGGCGTGGTCGGGTTTGGTGGGAGTCGGTGGCGGGAGAAAATGGAATCCAATTCCGAGCTCCTAAACTCGTTTAACGGCCATTTTACCGCCAGAGAACGGGTGGGCCAACTCGTCCGATTCAGGGAAAACCGGAGAAAGAAGTGGAAGGTAGGTGTGGATCTCAGTTTTTGGTCCAAGAATACGAAGCAACGGCGAGGACCGTGCGCTCACTTTTTGGCCAAATGCTCGCCCGCGGCCAAGGCAGGCGGCCAGCCCGCGGCCAAGGCCAAGGCACAAGGCCACGCTCGAGGTCCCTATTCTTGCCCCGGGAGCGTGGCCCAAGTTTGTGTTGTGTGTTCGCGAGAGTGTACGACGTACCTTGGTCGCGAGCATGTACTGCATTTCGAGCAAGGCACGCAGCCAGCCCGCGGCCAAAGCCAAGGCACGCAGCCAGCCCGCGGCCAAGGCCAAGGCACGCAGCCACCCCGCGGCCAAGGCCAAGGCCATGGCACCCAGCCACCCCACGGACAAGGCCTAGGCACGAAGCCACCCCGCGGCCAAGGCCTCGGCACGCAGCCACCCCGTGGCGCAGGCCAAGGCACGCAGCCACCCCGTGGCGCAGGCCAAGGCACGAAGCCAACCCGCGGCCAAGGCCGTGTGCTGTAGCTCACGGATCTTGGCCAACTTTCACGTTTCCGGGGCGGGGCGGGATTTTTGGGTGATGCATTAGATACGTGCAACAGTCGAACGTCGGAGAAGACGGGAGTCAATTCCGAGTTCCGAACCTCGTTTTATGTCTGATTTAACGAAAGTGCGGGGGTGCGAAAAGGGAACGAAACGTGCCCGCGAATTGGTCCGGTTGTGGTAGAACTGGGCCGGGGGCCTCCTCACGGTGCTAGTACTGTTTTCCTCTCGAAGAAATGGCGAAAATAATGCGGGAGGCCCTGCGCCCATTTTTCCGCCCGAAAAGGCCAAAATCCGTGAGCTATAGCACACGGATTGCGGCCAAATTTCGCGTTTCGGGGGCGGCGTGGGATTTTTGGCTGGCGTGGTCGGGTTTGGTGGGAGTCGGTGGCGGGAGAAAACGGAATCCAATTCCGAGCTCCGAAACTCGTTTTACGGCCATTTTACCGCCAGAGAACTGGTGCCCAAACGGGTGGGCCAACTCGTACGATTCAGGCAAAACCGGAGAAAGAGGTGGAAGGTAGGTGTGGATCTCAATTTTTGGTCCAAGAATACGAAGCAATGGCAAGGACCGTGTGCTCACATTTCGAGCAAGGCACGCAGCCAGCCCGCGGCCAAGGCCAAGGCACGCAGCCACCCCGCGGCCAAGGCCTAGGCACACAGCCACCCCGCGGCCAAGGCCTAGGCACGCAGCCACCCCGCGGCCAAGGCCTAGGCACGCAGCCACCCCGCGGCCAAGGCCAAGGCCATGGCACCCAGCCAGCCCGCGGCCAAGGCCAAGGCACGCAGCCACCCCGTGGACAAGGCCAAGGCCATGGCACCCAGCCACGCCGCTGCCAAGGCCTAGGCACGCAGCCACCCCGCGGCCAAGGCCGTGTGCTGTAGCTCACGGATCTTGGCCAACTTTCGCGTTTCCGGGGCGGTGTGGGATTTTGGGGTGATGCATTAGATACGTGCGACAGTCGAGCGTTGGAAAAGACGGGAGTCGATTTCGAGGTCCGAACCTCGTTTTACGGCCGATTTACCGAGGGTGCGGGGGTGCGAAAAGGGGACGAAACGTGCCCTCGAATTGGTCCGATTGTGGTAGAACTGGGCCGGGGGCCTCCTCACTGCGCAAGTACTGCTTTCCGCTCGAAGAAATGGCAAAAATAATGCGGGAGGCCCTGCGCCCATTTTTCCGCCAGAAAAGGCCAAAATCCGTGAGCTATAGCACACGGATTGTGGCCAAATTTAGCGTTTCGGGGGCGGCGTGGGATTTTGGGCTGGCGTCGTCGGGTTTGGTGGGAGTCGGTGGTGGGAGAAAACGGAATCCAATTCCGAGCTCCGAAAGTCGTTTTACGGCCATCTTACCGGCAGCGAACGGGTGCCCAAACGGGTGGGCCCACTCGTCCGATTCAGGCAAAACCGGAGAAAGAAGTGGAAGGTAGGTGTGGATCTCAGTTTTTGGTCCAAGAATACGAAGAAACGGCGAGGACCGTGTGCTCACATTTTGGCCAAATGCTCGCCCGCGGCCAAGGCCAAGTCATGCAGCCACCCCGCGGCCAACGCCAAGGCACAGGGCCACGCTCGAGCTCCCTATCCTTGCCTCGGGAGCGCGGCCGGAGTGTGTGTTGTGTGTGCGTGAGAGTGTGCGACCTGCCTTGGTCGCGAGCATATGCTGCATTTCGAGAAAGGCACGTAGCCAGCCCGCGGCCAAGGCCAATGCCGAGGCACGCAGCCACCCCGTGGCCAAGGCCTAGGCACGCGTCCACCCCGCGGCCAAGGCCATGGCACCCAGCCAGCCCGCGGCCAAGGCCTAGGCACGCAGCCACCCCGAGGCCAAGGCCTTGGCACACAGCCACCCGGTGGCCAAGGACAAGGCCATGGCACCCAGCCACCCCGCGGCCAAGGCCTAGGCACGCAGCCACCCCGCGGCCAAGGCCAAGGCTGTGTGCTGTCGCTCACGGATCTTGGCCAACTTTCGCGTTTCCGGGGCGGTGCGGGATTTTGGGGTGATGCATTAGATACGTGCGACAGTCGAACGTCGGAAAAGAGGGGAGTCGATTTCGAGGTCCGAACCTCGTTTTACGGCCGATTTACCGAGGATGCGGGTGTGCGAAAAGGGGACGAAACGTGCCCTCAAAATGGTCCGATTGTGGTAGAACTGGGCCGGAGGCCTCCTCACGGCGCATGTACTGCTTTCCGCTCGAAGAAATGGCGAAAATAATGGGGGAGGCCCTGCGCCCATTTTTCCCCCGGAAAAGGCCAAAATCCGTGAGCTATAGCACACGGATTGTGGCCAAATTTCGCGTTTCGGGGGCGGCGTTGGATTTTGAGCTGGCATGGTCGGGTTTGTTGGGAGTCGGTGGCGGGAGAAAACGGAATCAAATTCCGAGCTCCGAAACTCGTTTTACGGCCATCTTACAGGCAGCGAACGGGTGCACAAACGGGTGGGCCCACTCGTCCGATTCAGGCAAAACCGGAGAAAGAAGTGGAAGGTAGGTGTGGATCTTAGTTTTCGGTCCAAGAATACGAAGAAACGGCGAGGGCCGTGTGCTCACATTTTGGTCAAATGCTCGCCCGCAGCCAAGGCCAAGCCATGCAGCCACCCCGCGGCCAACGCCAAGGCACAGGGCCACGCTCGAGCTCCCTATCCTTGCCTCGGGAGCGCGGCCGGAGTGTGTGTTGTGTGTGCGTGAGAGTGTGCCACCTGCCTTGGTCGCGGGCATATGCTGCATTTCGAGAAAGGCACGTAGCCAGCCCGGGGCCAAGGCCAAGGCCGAGGCACGCAGCCACCCCTTGGCCAAGGCCTAGGCACGCGTCCACCCCGCGGCCAAGGCCATGGCACCCAGCCAGCCCGCAGCCAAGGCCTAGGCACGCAGCCAGCCCGCGGCCAATGCCTTGGCACGCAGCCACCCCGAGGCCAAGGCCAAGGGCATGGCACACAGCCACCCCGCGGCCAAGGCCAAGGCCATGGCAGGCAGCCACCCCGCGGCCAAGGCCAAGGCCATGGCAGGCAGCCACCCCGCGGCCAAAGCCAAGGCCGTGTGCTGTAGCTCACGGATCTTGGCCAACTTTCGCGTTTGCGGGGCGGTGCGGGATTTTGGGGTGATGCATTAGATACGTGCGACAGTCGAGCGTTGGAAAAGATGGGAGTCGATTTCGAGGTCCGAACGTCGTTTTACGGCCGATTTACCAAGGGTGCGGGGCTGCGAAAAGGGGACGAAACGTGCCCTCGAATTGGTCCGATTGTGGTAGAACTGGGCCGGGGGCCTCCTCACGGCGCAAGTACTGCTTTCCGCTCGAAGAAATGGCAAAAATAATGCGGGAGGCCCTGCGCCCATTTTTCTGCCAGAAAAGGCTCAAATCCGTGAGCTATAGCACACGGATTGTGGCCAAATTTCGCGTTCCGGGGGCGTCGTGGGATTTTGGGCTGGCGTGGTCGGGTTTGGTGGGATTCGGTGGCGGGAGAAAACGGAATCCAATTCCGACCTCCGAAACTCGTTTTACGGCCATCTTACCGGCAGCGAACGGGTGCCCAAATGGGTGGGCCAACTCGTCCGATTGAGGCAAAACCGGAGAAAGAAGTGGAAGGTAGGTGTGGATCTGAGTTTTTGGTTCAAGAATACGAAGAAACGGCGAGGACCGTGTGCTCACATTTTGGCTAAATGCTCGCCCGCGGCCAAGGCGAAGCCACGCAGCCACCCCGCGGCCAAGGCCAAGGCACAGGGCCACGCTCGAGCTCCCTATCCTTGCCTCGGGAGCGCGGCCCGAGTTTGTGTTGTGTGCGCGTGAGAGTGTGCGACCTGCCTTGGTCGCGAGCATGTGCTGCATTTTGAGCAAGGCACGGAGCCAGCCCGTGGCCAAGGCCAAGGCCGAGGCACGCAGCCACCCCGTGGCCAAGGCGAAGGCACGCGTCCACCCCGCGGCCAAGGCCATGGCACCCAGCCAGCCCGCGGCCAAGGCCTAGGCACGCAGACAGCCCGCGGCCAAGGCCTTGGCACGCAGCCACCCCGAGGCCAAGGCCAAAGCCATAGCATGCAGCCACCCAGCGGCCAAGGCCACGGCCATGGCACGCAGCCACCCCGCGGCCAAGGCCAAGGCCGTGTGCTGTAGCTCACGGATATTGGCCAACTTTCGCGTTTCCAGGGCGGTGCGGGATTTTGGGGTGATGCATTAGATACGTGCGACAGTCGAGCGTTGGAAAAGAGGGGAGTCGATTTCGAGGTCCGAACCTCGTTTTACGGCCGATTTACCGAGGGTGCGGGGGTGCGAAAAGGGGACGAAACGTGCCCCTAAATTGGTCCGATTGTGGTAGAACTGGGCCGGGGGCCTCCTCACGGCGCAAGTACTGTTTTCCGCTTGAAGAAATGGCGAAAATAATGCGGGAGGCCCTGCGCCCATTTTTCCCCCGGAAAAGGCCAAAATCCGTGAGCTATAGCACATGGATTGTGGCCAAAATTCGCGTTTCGGGGGCAGCGTGGGATTTTGGGCTGGCGTCGTCGGGTTTGGTGGGAGTCGGTGGCGGGAGAAAACGGAATCCAATTCCAAGCTCCGAAACTCGTTTTACGGCCATCTTACCGGCGGCGAACGGGTGCCCAAACGGGTGGGCCCACTCGTCCGATTCAGGCAAAACCGGAGAAAGAAGTGGAAGGTAGGTGTGGATCTCAGTTTTTGGTCCAAGACTACGAAGAAACGGCGAGGACCGTGTACTCACATTTTGGCCAAATGCTCGCCCGCGGCCAAGGCCAAGCCATGCAGCCACCCCGCGGCCAATGCCAAGGCACAGGGCCACGCTCGAGCTCCCTATCCTTGCCTCGGGAGCGCAGCCGGAGTGTGTGTTGTGTGTGCGTGAGAGTGTGCAAGCTACCTTGGTCGCGAGCATATGTTGCATTTCGAGAAAGGCACGTAGCCAGCCCGCGGCCAAGGCACGCAGCCACCCCCTGCCAAAGCCAAGGAATGGCAAGGCGGGAAGGCCTAGGCACGCAGTTTTTGGGCCAAGGCCTAGGCACGCATCCGCCCCGCGGCCATGGCCTAGGCACGCAGCCACCCCGCGGCCATGGCCTAGGCACGCAGCCACCCCGCGGCCATGGCCTTGGCCTTGCCTCGGGGTGGCTGCGTGCCAAGGCCTTTGCCGCGGGCTGGTTACGTGCCTAGACCTTGGCCGCGGGCTGGCTGCGTGCCTTGGCCTTGGCCGCGGGTGGCTGCGTGCCTCGGCCTTGGCACTTAGCCAGCCCGCGGCCAAGGCCAAAGCACGCAGCCAGCCCGCGGCCAAGGCCTAGGCACGTAGCCAGCCCTCGGCCAAGGTCTAGGCACGCAACCAGCCCGCGGCCAAGGCCTTGGCACGCAGCCACCCCGTGGCCAAGGCCAAGGCCATGGCACCCAGCCACGCCGCTGCGAAGGCCTAGGCACGCAGCCACCCCGCGGCCAAGGCCGTGTGCTGTAGCTCACGGATCTTGGCCAACTTTCGCGTTTCCGGGGCGGTGCGGGATTTTGGGGTCATGCATTAGATACGTACGACAGTCGAACGTCGGAGAAGACGGGAGTCAATTCCGTGGTCCGAACCTCATTTTACGGCCGATTTACGGAACGTGCGGGGGTGCGAAAAGGGGATGAAACGTGCCCGCGAATTGGTCCGGTTGTGGTAGAACTGGGCCGGGGGCCTCCTCACGGTGCTAGTACTGTTTTCCTCTCGAAGAAATGGCAAAAATAATGCGGGAGGCCCTGCGCCCATTTTTCCGCCCGAAAAGGCCAAAATCCGTGAGCTATGGCACACGGATTGCGGCCAAATTTCGCGTTTCGGGGGCGGCGTGGGATTTTTGACGGACGTGATCGGGTTTGGTGGGAGTCGGTGGCGGGAGAAAACGGAATCCAATTCCGAGCTCCCAAACTCGTTTTACGGCTATTTTACCGCCAGAGAACGGGTGCCCAAACGGGTGGGCCAACTCGTCGGATTCAGGCAAAACCAGAGAAAGAAGTGGAAGGTAGGTGTGGATCTCAGTTTTTGGGCCAAGAATACGAAGCAACGGCGAGGACCCTGTGCTCACATTTTGGCCAAATGCTCGCCCGCGGCCAAGGCCAAGGCACAAGGCCACGCTCGAGCTCCCTATCCTTGCCCTGGGAGCGCGGCCCAAGTGTGTGTTGTGTGTGCGCGATAGTGTGCAACGTGCCTTGGTCGCGAGCATGTGCTGCATTTCGAGCAAGGCACTTAGCCATCCCGCGGCCAAGGCCTAGGCACACAGCCAGCCCGCGGCCAAGGCCATGGCCAAGGCACGCAGCCACCCCGCGGCCAAGGCCAAGGCCATGGCACCCAGCCACGCCGCTGCCAAGGCCTAGGCACGCAGCCACCCCGCGGCCAAGGCCGTGTGCTGTAGCTCACGGATCTTGGCCAACTTTCGCGTTTCCGGGGCGGTACGGGATTTTGGGGTCATGCATTAGATACGTGCGACAGTCGAACGTGGGAGAAGACGGGTGTCAATTCCGAGGTCCGAACCTCATTTTACGGCCGATTTACGGAACGTGCGGGGGTGCGAAAAGGGGATGAAACGTGCCCGCGAATTGGTCCGGTTGTGGTAGAACTGGGACAGGGGCCTCCTCACGCAGCCACCCCGCGGCCAAGGGCAATGCCATGGCACCCAGCCACCCCGCGGCCAAGGCCTAGGCACGCAGCCACCCCGCGGCCAAGGCCTAGGCACGCAGCCACCACACGGCCAAGGCCAAGGCCATGGCACCCAGCCACACCGCTGCCAAGGCCTAGGCACACAGCCACCCCGCGGCCAAGGCCGTGTGCTGTGGCTCACGGATCTTGGCCAACTTTCGCGTTTCCGGGGCGGTGCAGGATTTTTGGGTGATGCATTAGATACGTGCGACAGTCGAATGTCGGAGAAGACGGGAGTCAATTCCGAGGTCCGAACCTCGTTTTACGGCTGATTTACCGAACGTGCGGGGTTGCGAAAAGGGGACGAAACGTGCCCGCGAATTGGTCCGGTTGTGGTTGAACTGGGCCAGGGGCCTCCTCACGGTGCTAGTACTGTTTTCCTCTCGAAGAAATCTCAAAAATAATGCGGGTGGCCCTGCGCCCATTTTTCCGCCCGAAAAGGCCAAAATCCGTGAGCTATAGCACACTGATTGCAGCCAAATTTCCATTTTCGGGGGCGGCGTGGGATTTTTGGCGGGCGTGGTTGAGTTTGGTGGGAGTCGGTGGCGGGAGAAAACGGAATCCAATTCCGAGCTCCCAAACTCGTTTTACGGCCATTTTACCGCCAGAGAACGTGTGCCCAAACGGGTGGGCCAACTCGTCGGATTCAGGCAAAACCAGAGAAAGAAGTGGAAGTTAGGTGTGGATCTCAGTTTTTGGTCCATGAATACGAAGCAACGGCGAGGACCGTGTGCTCACATTTTGGCCAAATGCTCGCCGCGGCCAAGGCCAAGGCACAGGGCCATGCTCGAGCTCCCTGTCCCTGCCTAGGGAGCACGGCCCAAGTCTGTGCTGTGTGTGCGCGAGTGTGTGCGACGTGCCTTGGTCGCGAGCAGGTGCTGCATTTCGAGCAAGGCACTTAGCCAGCCAGCGGCCAAGGCCAAGGCTCGCAGCCACCCCGCGGCCAAGGCCAATGCCATGGCACCCAGCCACCCCGCGGCCAACGCCTAGGCACGCAGCCACCCCGCGGCCAAGGCCAAGGCCATGGCACCCAGCCACCCCGCAGCCAAGGCCAAGGCACGCAGCCACCCCGTGGCCAAGGCCAAGGCCATGGCACCCCGCCACCCCGCTCACATTTTGGCTAAATGCTCGCCCGCGGCCAAAGCACGCGGCCACCCCGCGGCCAAAGCACGCGGCCACCCCGCGGCCAAGGCCAAGGCACAGGGCCACGCTCGAGCTCCCTATCCCTGCCCCGGGAGCGCGGCCCAAGTGTGTGTTGTGTGTGCGCGAGAGTGTGGGACGTGCCTTGGTCGCAAGCATGTGCTGCATTTCGAGCAAGGCACGCAGCCACCCCGCGGCCAAGGCCATGGCACCCAGCCACCCCGCGGCCAAGGCCTAGGCACGCTGCCACCCTGCGGCCAAGGCCAAGGCCATGTCACCCAGCCACCCAGCGGCCAAGGCCAAGCCACGCAGCCACCCCGTGGCCAAGGCCAAGGCACGCAGCCACCCCGTGGCCAAGGCCAAGGCCATGGCACCCAGCCACGCCGCTGCCAAGGCCTAGGCACGCAGCCACCCCGCAGCCAAGGCCGTTTGCTGTAGCTCACGGATCTTGGCCAACTTTCGCGTTTCCAGGGCGGGGCGGGATTTTTGGGTGATGCATTAGATACGTGCGACAGTCGAACGTCGGAGAAGACGGGAGTCGATTCCGAGGTCCGAACGTCGTTTTACGTCTGATTTAGCGAACGTGCGGGGGTGCGAAAAGGGGACGAAACGTGCCCGCGAATTGGTCCGGTTGTGGTAGAACTGGGCCGGGGGCCTCCTCACGGTGCTAGTACTGTTTTCCTCTCGAAGAAATGGTGAAAATAATGCGGGAGGCCCTGCGCCCATTTTTCCGCCCGAAAAGGCCAAAATCTGTGAGCTATAGCACACGGATTGCGGCCAAATTTCGCGTTTCGGGGGCGGCGTGGGATTTTTGGCTGCCGTGGTCAGGTTTGGTGGGAGTCGGTGGCGGGAGAAAACGGAATCCAATTCCGAGCTCCGAAACTCGTTTTACGGTCATTTTACCGCCAGAGAACGGGTGCCCAAACGGGTGGGCGAACTCGTCCGATTCAGGCAAAACCGGAGAAAGAAGTGGAAGGTAGGTGTGGATCTCAGTTTTTGGTCCAAGAATACGAAGCAACGGCGAGGACCGTGTGCTCACAATTTGGCCAAATGCTCGCCCGCGGCCAAGGCCAAGGCCAAGGCAGGCGGCCACCCCGTGGCCAAGGCCAAGGCACAGGGCCACGCTCGAGCTCCCTATCCTTGCCCCGGGAGCGCGGCCCAAGTGTGTGTTGTGTGTGCTCGAGAGTGTACGACGTGCCTTGGTCGCGAGCATGTGCTGCATTTCGAGCAAGGCACGCAGCCAGCCCGCGGCCAAGGTCAAGTCACGCAGCCACCCCACGGCCAAGGCCAAGGCACGCAGCCCGCACGCAGCCCGCACGCAGCCCGCACGCGTGCGGCATCAACGGCCAATGCATATAGCGGGCGTTGCCCAAGCTCTGTCCGACTTTGTTTGGGCCGAAATTTTAGGAGGTGACGTATTTCGACCGATGTTATCTTACGGGACTCAAAAGTGGGGTAAACAGCGCGGACGCTCCGGGCCCCATTTTTCGGGCCAAAATGGCCAAAGACCGTGTGCTGTAGCTTGCGGATCTGGTCCAACTTTCGTGCCGCGGCCAATGCCCAGGTATGGTGCAGCCAACGCACGCTCCCGAGGCAAGGATAGGGAGCTTGAGCGTGGCCCCGTGCCTTGGCCGTGAGCACCCGTTTTGCCCCCCACTCCCAGCATGCCACGTGAGGCCAAAAACACCTCTTTTCGTGCTACAAAATATTTTTCTCTTTCTATTTAATAGTATTTCACATTTTTTTCTACCATCATGGAAAAAATCACACCGTAATTCAATATACTTTTTTTTTGGGGGGGTGAGAGTCAACTCAAGGACTGGTGGTGTCTACTGCTGGTGGGTCCAAAATTGCTCTAATACCTCGATTGTCGATTGCATATATATCCTAATATGCAGCAGAAAATAATTTTTAAATTAAATGTGAAATATTCAGATAAGTTGTTTTTGAAATTAATGTAATAATATTTGAAGAGAATATTCGAAGCTTTAGCTCTCGCTTGAACCCCTGACATGTAGGTCAAAAATGCAAATAAATTTTCAAGCCTACCATTGAGACAACTTAAAATATCAATATACAACTCGCAAATAAAATTTATATTTGGATCTAAGATACAAATTAATTATAAATCAAATAATTAATGATTTCACATCACAATTGGACATTTAAGTTGCTGCTTTCTATGGTCAAATCCAAATTAAAATGTCTTATTGTTGAAAAAAGTTAGGGTTAAAAAATTCGTGCTACAAAAAATGTGTGAAAACATAAGAGAAACACAAAATTAAGGTTCGGGAAAGCCCCGCAAGCTCCTACGAGAGGCCCTGCGCCCATTTTTCCGCCCGAAAAGGCCAAATTCCGTGAGCTATAGCACACGGATTGTGGCCAAATTTAGTGTTTCGGGGGCGGCGTGGGATTTTTGGCTGGCGTGCTCGGGTTTGGTGGGAGTCGGTGGCGGGAGAAAACGGAATCCAATTCCGAGCTCCGAAACTCGTTTTACGGCCATTTTACCGCCAGAGAATGGGTGCCCAATCGGGTTGGCCAACTCGTCGGATTCAGGCAAAACCGGAGAAAGAAGTGGAAGGTAGGTGTGGATCTCAGTTTTTGGTCCAAGAATACGAAGCAACGGCGAGGACCGTGTGCTCACAATTTGGCCAAATGCTCGCCCGCGGCCAAGGCACGCGGCCACCCCGCGGCCAAGGCCAAGGCACAGGGCCACGCTCGAGCTCCCTATCCTTGTCCGGGGAGCGCGGCCCAAGTTTGTGTTGTGTGTGCGCGAGAGTGTGCGACGTGCCTTCGTCGCGAGCATGTGCTGCATTTCGAGCAAGGCATGCAGCCAGCCCGCGGCCAAGGCCAAGGCACGCAGCCAGCCAGCGGCCAAGGCCAAGGCACACAGCCAGCCCGCAGCCAAGGCCAAGGCACGCAGCCACCCCGCGGCCACGGCCAAGCCATGGCAAACAGCCACCCCGCGGCCAAGGCCTAGGCACGCAGCCACCCCGCGGCCAAGGCCAAGGCCTAGGCACGCAGCCACCCCGCGGCCAAGGCCTAGGCACGCAGCCACCCCGTGGCCAAGGCCATGGCACCCAGCCACCCCGCGGCCAAGGCCTTGCCACGCAGCCACCCCGCGGCCAAGGCCGTGTGCTGTAGCTCACGGAACTTGGCCAACTTTCGCGTTTCCGGGGCCGGGCGGGATTTTGGGGTGATGCATTAGATACGTGCGACAATCGAACGTCGGAGAAGACGGGAGTCGATTCCGAGGTCCGAACCTCGTTTTACGTCTGATTTACCGAACGTGCTAGGGTGCGAAAAGGGGATGAAACGTGCCCGCGAATTGGTCCGGTTGTGGTAGAACTGGGCCAGGGGCCTCCTCACAGTGCTAGTACTGTTTTCCTCTTGAAGAAATGGTGAAAATAATGGGGGAGGCCCTGCGCCCATTTTTCCGCCCGAAAAGGCCAAAATCCGTGAGCTATAGCACACAGATTGCGGCCAAATTTCGCATTTCGGGGGCGGCGTGGGATTTTTTGCGAGTGTGGTCGGGTTTGGTGGGAGTCGGTGGCGGGAGGAAACGGAATCCAATTCCGAGCTCCCAAACGCGTTTTACGGCCATTTTACCGCCAGAGAATGGGTGCCCAAACGGGTGGGTCAACTTGTCGGATTCAGGAAAAACAGGAGAAAGAAGTGGAAGGTAGGTGTGGATCTCAGTTTTTGGTCCAAGAATACGAAGCAACCGCGAGCACCGTGTTCTCACATTTTGGCCAAATGCTCGCCCGCGGCCAAGGCAAAGGCCAAGACACGCGGCCACCCCGCGGCCAAGGCCAAGGAACAGGGCCACGCTCGAGCTCCCTATCCTTGCCCCGGGAGCGCGGCCCAAGTGTGTGTTGTGTGCGCGCGAGAGTGTGCGACGTGCCTTTTTCGCGAGCATATGCTGCATTTCGAGCAAGGCACGCAGCCAGCCCGCGGCCAAGGCCAAGGCACGAAGCCACCCCTTGGCCAAGGCGAAGGCCGTCGCACCCAGCCACCCCGCGGCCATGGCACCCAGCCACCCCGTGGCCAAGGCCATGGCACGCAGCCACCCCGTGGCCACGGCCAAGGCCATGGCACGCAGCCACGCCGCTGCCAAGGCCTAGGCAAGCAGCCACCCCGCGGCCAAGGCCGTTCGCTGTAGCTCATGGATCTTGGCCAACTTTCGCGTTTCCGGGGAGGTGCGGGATTTTGGGGTGATGCATTAGATACGTGCGACAGTCGAATGTCAGAGAAGACGGGAGTCGATTCCGAGGTCCGAACCTCATTTTACGGCCGATTTACCGAGCGTGCGGGGGTGCGAAAAGGGGACGAAACGTGCCCGCAAATTGGTCCGGTTGTGGCAGAACTGGGCCGGGGGCCTCCTCACGGTCCTAGCACTGTTTTACGCTCGAAGAAATGGCGAAAATAATGCGGGAGGCCCTGCGCCCATTTTTCCGCCCGAAAAGGCCAAAATCCATGAGCTATAGCACACGGATTGCGGCCAAATTTCGTGTTTCGGGGGCGGCGTGGGATTTTTGGCTGGCGTGGTCGGGTTTGGTGGGAGTCGGTGGCGCGAGAAAACGGTATCCAATTCCGAGCTCCGAAACTCGTTTTACGGCCATTTTACCGCCAGAAAACAGGTTCCAAAACAGGTGGGCCAACTCGTCCGATTCAGGCAAAACCGGAGAAAGAAGTGGAAGGTAGGTGTGGATCTCAGTATTTGGTTCAAGAATGCAAAGCAACGGCGAGGACCCTCTCCTCACATTTTGGCCAAATGCTCGCCCGCGGCCAAGGCCAAGGCCAAGGCACGCGGCCAAGGCCAAGGCACAGGGCCACGCTCGAGCTCCCTATCCTTGCCCCGGGAGCGCGGTCCAAGTGTGTGTTGTGTGTGTGCGAGAGTGTGCGACGTGCCTTGGTCGCGAGCATGTGCTGCATTTCGAGCAAGGCACGTAGCCAGCCCGCGGCCAAAGCCAAGGCACGCAGCCTCCCCGCGGCCAAAGCCAAGGCCATGGCACCCAGCCTCCCCGCGGCCAAGGCCTAGGCACGCAGCCACCACGCGGCCAACGCCTAGGCACGCAGCCACCCCGCGGCCATGGCCAAGGCACGCAGCCACCCCGCGGCCATGGCCTAGGCAGGCAGCCAGCCCGCGGCCAAGGCAAGGCACGCAGCCACCCCGCGGCCAAGGGCAATGCCATGGCACCCAGCAACCTCGCGGCCAAGGCCTAGGCACGCAGCCACCAAACGGCCAAGGCCAAGGCCATGGCACCCAGCCACCCCGCGGCCAAGGCCTAGGAACGCAGCCACCCCACGGCCAAGGACAAGGCCATGGCACCCAGCCACGCCGCTGCCAAGGCCTAGGCACACAGCCACCCCGCGGCCAAGGCCGTGTGCTGTGGCTCACGGATCTTGGCCAACTTTCGCGTTTCCGGGGCGGTGCAGGATTTTGGGGTGATGCATTAGATACGTGCGACAGTCGAACGTCGGAGAAGACGGGAGTCAATTCCGAGGTCCGAACCTCGTTTTACGGCTGATTTACCGAACGTGCGGGGTTGCGAAAAGGGGACGAAACGTGCCCGCGAATTGGTCCGCTTGTGGTAGAACTGGGCCGGGGGCCTCCTCACGGTGCTAGTACTGTTTTGTGCTCGAGGAAATGGCGAAAATAATGGGGGAGGCCCTGCGCCCGTTTTTCCGCCCAAAAAGGCCAAAATCCGTGAGCTATAGCACACGGATTGCGGCCAAATTTTGTGTTTCGGGGGCGGCGTGGGATTTTTAGCTGGCGTGGTCGGGTTTGGTGGGAGTCGGTGGCGGGAGAAAACGGAATGCAATTCCGAGCTCCGAAACTCGTTTAACGGCCATTTTACCGCCAGAGAACGGGTTCCCAAACGGGTGGGCCAACTCGTCCGATTCAGGCAAAACCGGAGAAAGAAGTGGAAGTTCGGTGTGGATCACAGTTTTTGGTCCAAGAATGTGAAGCACCGGCGAGGACCGTGTCCTCATATTTTGGCCAAAAGCTCGCCCGCGGCCAAGGCCAAGGCACATGGCCACGCTCGAGCTCCCTATCCATGCCCCGGCAGGGCGGTCCAAGTGTGTGTTGTGTATGTGCGAGAGTGTGCGACGTGCCTTGGTCGCGAGCATGTGCTGCATTTCGAGCAAGGCACGCGGCCAGCCCGCGGCCAAAGCCAAGGCATGCAGCCACCCCGCGGCCAAGGCCAAGGCCATGGCACCCAGCCACCCCGTGGCCAAGTCCTAGGCACGCAGCCACCCCGAGGCCAAGGCCAAGGCCATGGCACCCAGCCACCCCGCGGCCAAGGCCTAGGCACGCAGCCACCCCGTGGCCAAGGCCAAGGCAAGCAGCCACCCCGTGGCCAAGGCCAAGGCAAGCAGCCACCCCGTGGCCAAGGCCAAGGCCATGGCACCCAGCCACGCCCCGGCCAAGGCCTAGGCACGCCGCCACCCCGCGGCCAAGGCCGTGTGCTGTAGCTCACGGATCTTGGCCAACTTTTGCGTTTCCGGGGTGGTGTGGGATTTTGGGGATATGCATTAGATACGTGCGACAGTCGAACGTCGGAGAAGATGGGAGTCGATTCCGAGGTCCGAACCTCGTTTTACGGCCGATTTACCGAACGTGCGGGGGTGCGAAAAGGGGATGAAACGTGCCCGCGAATTGGTCCGGTTGTGGTAGAACTGGGCCGGGGGCCTCCTCACAGTGCTAGTACAGTTTTCCGCTCGAAGAAATGGCGAAAATAATGTGGGAGGCCCTGCGCCCATTTTTCCGCCCGAAAAGGCCGAAATCTATGAGCTATAGCACACAGATTGCGGCCAAATTTCGTGTTTCAGGGGCGGCATGGAATTTTTGGCTGGCGTGGTCGGGTTTGGTGGGAGTCGGTGGCGGGAGAAAACGGAATCCAATTCTGAGCTCCGAAACTCGTTTTACGGCCATTTTACCGCCAGAGAACGGGTGCCCAAACGGGTGGGCCAACTCATCGGATTCAGGCAAAACCGGAGAAAGAAGTGGAAGGTAGGTGTGGATCTCAGTTTTTGGTCCAACAATACGAAGCAACGGCGAGGACCGTTTGCTCACATTTTGGCCAAATGCTCGCCCGCGGCCAAGGCCAAGGCACAGGGCCATGGTCGAGCTCCCTATCCTTGGCCCAGGAGCGTGGCCCAAGTGTGTATTGTGTGTGCGCGAGAGTGTGCGACGTGCCTTGGTCGCGAGCATGTGCTGCATTTCGAGCATGGCATGCAGCCAGCCCGCGGCCAAGTCCAAGGCCATGGCACCCAGCCACCCCGCGGCCAAGGCCTAGGCACGCAGCCACTCCGCGGCCAAGGCCGTATTCTGCAGCTCACGGATCTTGGCCAACTTTCGTGTTTCCGGGGCGTGGCGGGATTTTGGGGTGATGCATTAGATACGTGCGACAGTCGAACGTCGGAGAAGACGGGAGTCGATTCTGAGGTCCGAACCTCGTTTTACGTCTGATTTACCGAACGTGCGGGGGTGCGACAAGGGGACGAAACGTGCCCGCGAATTGGTCCGGATGTGGTAGAACTGGCCGGGGGCCTCCTCACGGTGCTAGTACTGTTTCCTCTCGAAGAAATGGCGAAAATAATGCGGGAGGCCCTGCTCCCATATTTCCGCCCGAAAAGGCCAAATTCCGTGAGCTATAGCACACGGATTGCGGCCAAATTTTGCGTTTCGGGGGCGGCGTGGGATTTTTGGCCGGCGTGGTCGGGCTTGGTGGGAGTCGGTGGCGGGAGAAAATGGAATCCAATTCCGAGCTCCGAAACTCGTTTTACGGCCATTTTACCGCCAGAGAACGGGTTCCCAAACGGGTGGGCCAACTCGTCCGATTCAGGCAAAACCGGAGAAAGAAGTGGAAGGTAGGTGTGGATCTCAGTTTTTGGTCCAAGAATACGAAGCAACGGCGAGGACCGTGTGCTCACATTTTGGCCAAATGCTCGCCCGCGGCCAAGGCACGCGGCCACCACGCACGCGGCCACCCCGCACGCGGCCACCCCGTGGCCAAGGCACGCGGCCACCCCGCGGCCAAGGCAGGCGGCCACCCCGCGGCCACGGCCAAGGCACAGGGCCGGGCTCGAGCTCCCTATACTTGCCCCGGGAGCGCGGCCGAAGTGTGTATTGTGTGTGCGCAAGAGTGTACGACGTGCCTTGGTCCCGAGAATGTGCTGCATTTCGAGCATGGCATGCAGCCACCCCGCGGCCAAGGCCAAGGCCATGGCACCCAGCCACCCCGCGGCCAAGGCCTAGGCACGCAGCCACCCCTAGGCCAAGGCCGTGTGCTGTAGCTCACGGATCTTGGCCAACTTTCGCGTTTCCGGGGCAGGGCAGGATTTTGGGGTGATGCATTAGATATGTGCGACAGTCGAACGTCGGAGAAGACGGGAGTCGATTCCGAGGTCGGAACCTCGTTTTACGTCTAATTTAACGAACGTGCGGGGTTGCGAAAAGGGAACGAAACGTGCCTGCGAATTGGTCCGGTTGTGGTAGAACTGAGCCGGGGGCCTCCTCACGGTGCTAGTACTGTTTTCCTCTCGAAGAAATGGCGAAAATAATGCGGGAGGCCCTGCGCCCATTTTTCCGCCCGAAAAGGCCAAAATCCGTGAGCGCGGTCCAAGTGTGTGTTGTGTGTGTGCGAGTGTGTGCGACATGCCTTGGTCGCGAGCATGTGCTGCATTTCGAGCAAGGCTCGCAGCCAGCCCGCGGCCAAAGCCAAGGCACGCAGCCACCCCGCGGCCAAAGCCAAAGCCATGGCACCCAGCCACCCCGCGGCGAAGGCCTAGGCACGTAGCCACCCCGCGGCCAAGGCCTTGTCCTAGGCACGCAGCCACCCCGCGGCCATGGCCTAGGCACGCAGCCACCCCGCGGCCTAGGCCGTGTGCTGTAGCTCACGGATCTTGGCCAACTTTCGCATTTTTCCGCCCGAAAAGGCCAAAATCCGTGAGCTAGAGCACACGGATTGCGGCCAAATTTCGCGTTTCGGGGGCGGCGTGGGATTTTTGGCTGGCATGGTCGGGTTTGGTGGGAGTCGGTGGCAGGAGAAAATGGAATCCAATTCTGAGCTCCGAAACTCGTTTTACGGCCATTTTATTGCCAGAGAACGGGTGCCCAAACGGGTGGGCCAACTCGTCGGATTCAGGCAAAACCGGAGAAAGAAGTGGAAGGTAGGTGTGGATCTCATTTTTTGGTCCAAGAATACGAAGCAACGGCGAGGACCGTGTGCTCACATTTTGGCAAAATGCTCGCCCGCGGCCAAGGCCAAGGCAGAGGGCCACGCTCGAGCTCCCTATCCATGCCCCGGGAGCGCGGTCAAAGTGTGTGTTGTGTGTGTGTGAGAGTGTGCGACGTGCCTTGGTCGCGAGCATGTGCTGCATTTCGAGCAAGGCACGCAGCCAGCCCGCGGCCAAAGCCAAGGATATGGCATCCAGCCACCCCGCGGCCAAGGCCTAGGCACGCTGCCACCCCGCTGCCAAGGCCGTGTGCTGTAGTTCACGGATCTTGGCCAACTTTTGCGTTTCCGGGGCGGGGCGGGATTTTGGGGTGATGCATTAGATACTTGCGACAGTCGAACGTCGGAGAAGACGGGAGTCGATTCCGAGGTCCGAACCTCGTTTTACGGCCGATTTACCGAATGTGCGGGGGTGCGAAAAGGGGACGAAACGTTCCCGCGAATTGGTCCGGTTGTGGTAGAACTGGGCCGGGGGCCTCCTCACGGTGCCAGTACTGTTTTCCTCTCGAAGAAATGGCGAAAATAATGCGGGAGGCCCTGCGCCCATTTTTCCGCCCGCCAATATCGACAACAACAGCCGAAAATCCCACGCCGCCACGGAAACGCGAAATTTGGCCGCATTCCGTGTGCTATAGCTCACAGATTTCGGCCATTTCGGTTGAAACACGGGCCCAGGGCCTCCCACGTCTTGTTTGGCATTTGTTCAAGCGGAAAAGAGTACTTGGATCGTGAGGAGGCCCCTGGCGCAGCTCTGCCAAAATCGGAACAATTCACGGGCACATTTCGTCCCCTTTTCGCACCCGCACGCTCGTTAATCGGCCGTCAGAAACGGGTTCGACTCGAATCGACTCCCGTCTTTTGCGATGTTTGACTGTCGCACGTATCTAATGCATAACCCCAAAATCCCGCACCGCCCCGAAAACAAGAAAGTTGGCCCAGATCCGTGAGCTACAGAGCAAGGTCTTTGGCCATTTTGGCCCGAAAAATGGGGCCCGGAGCATCCGCGCTGTTTGAACAACTTTTCAGTCCCGTAAGATAACTTCAGTCGAAATACGTCACCTCCTAAAATTTCGGCCCAAACAAAGTCCGACAGACGCTTGGGCCCCGCCCGATTTCTGCATTGGCCGTGGATGCCGCGAACGGGCGGGCTGCCTGCCTTGGCCCCGGCCGCGGGGTGGTTGGGACCCTTCGCCTTGGCCGCGGGGTGGCTGCGTGCCTAGGCCTTTGCCGCGGGCTGGCTGGGTGCCTTGGCCTTGGCCGCGGGGTGGCTGCATGCCTAGGCGTTGGCCTTGGCCGCAGGGCTGGCTGCGTGCCTTAGCCTTGGCCGAAATGCAGCACATGCGGCCAAGGCACAGAGCGGCGCTCTCGGGAAAAATAGCCACAAAACGAGTTTCGGAGCCCGGAATCGGCTTCCGCTTGTTCGCCATTTCCCGCGCGGAAAAGAGTACTTGAACCCCACCAATACGGACAACACCAGCCTAAAATCCCACGCCGCCACGGAAACGCGAAATTTGGCCGCACGGGTGCTATAGCTCATGGATTTTGGCCATTTCGGGGGAAACATGGGCCCAGGAGCATAACCCCAAAATCCCGCACCGCCCCGAAAACAAGAAAGTTGGCCCTGATCCGTGAGCTACAGCGCAAGGTCTTTGTCCATTTTGGCCCGAAAAATGGGGCCTGGAGCACCCGCGCTGTTTGAACAACTTTTCAGTCCCGTAAGATAACTTCAGTCGAAATACGTCACCTGCTAAAATTTCGGCCCAAACAAAGTCGGACAGACACTTGGGCCCCTCCCGGTTTCTGCATTGGCCGTGGATACCGCGCGCGGGCGGGCTGCTTGCCTTGGCCCCGGCCGCGGGGTGGTTGGGAGCCTTGGCCTTGGCCGCGGGTGGCTGCCTAGGCGTGCCTTAGGCGTTGGCCTTGGCCGCGGGCTGGCTGGCTTGGCCGCGGTTGGCCTTGGCTGAAATGCAGCACATGCTTGCGGCCAAGGCACAGAGCGCCGCACTCGGGGAAAATAGCCACAAAACGAGTTTCGGAGCCCGGAATCGGCTTCCGCTTTCTCCCGAGGTGAACCCCCGCCAATACCAACAACACCAGCCCAAAATCCCACGCCGCCACGGAAACGCGAATTTGGCCGAACTGTGCTGTAGCTCACGAATTTTGGCCATTTCGGGGAAACATGGGCCCAGGGCCTCCCCTTTTGTTCGCCATTTCTTCGAGCGGAAAAGAGTACTTGAGCATGAGGACGCCCAGCCCAGCTCTGCCACAATCGAACAACACGCTGGCACGTTTCGCCCCCTTTTCGCACTCCAGCACGCTCGTTAATCGGCCAGAAACGGGTTCGACCTCGAATCGACTCCTTCTTTTCCGACGCTTGACTGTCGTACGTATCTATTGCATAACCCCAAAATCCCGCACCGCCCCGAAAACAAGAAAGTTGGCCCAGATCCGTGAGCTACAGAGCAAGGTCTTTGGCCATTTTGGCCCGAAAAATGGGGCCCAGAGCATCCGCGCTGTTTGAACAACTTTTCAGTCCCGTAAGAGAACTTCAGTCGAAATACGTCACCTGCTAAAATTTCGGCCCAAACAAAGTCGGACAGACACTTGGGCCCCTCCCGGTTTCTGCATTGGCCGTGGATACCGCGCGCGGGCGGGCTGCTTGCCTTGGCCCTGGCCGCGGGGTGGCTGCGTGCCTAGGCGTTGGCCTTGGCCGCGGGGCTGGCTGCGTGCCTTGGCCTTGGCCGAAATGCAGCACATGCTTGCGGCCAAGGCACAGAGCGCCGCACTCGGGAAAAATAGCCACAAAACGAGTTTCGGAGCCCGGAATCGGCGTCCGCTTTCTCCCGCGGTCAACCCCCGCCAATACCAACAACACCAGCCCAAAATCCCACGCCGCCACGGAAACGCGAAATTTGGCCGGAATCCGTGTGCTGTAGCTCACGGATTTTGGCCATTTCGGGGGAAACATGGGCCCAGGGCCTCCCGCGTCTTGTTCGCCATTTCTTCGAGCGGAAAAGAGTACTTGGAGCATGAGGAGGCCCCCGGCCCAGCTCTGCCACAATCGGAACACCAAGGGCAAGCGGGCCCCTTTTCGCCTTGGCCCCGCACGCTCGGGTTAATCGGGAGAAACGGGTTCGACCTCGAATCGACTGCCCTTCTTTTCCGACGCTTGACTGTCGTGACCTTCTATTGCATAACCCCAAAATCCCGTACCGCCCCGAAAACAAGAAAGTTGGCCCACATCAGTGAGCTACAGCACACGGTCTTTGGCCATTTTGGCCCGAAAAATGGGGCCCGGAGCATCCGCCCTGTTTGAACAACTTTTCAGTCCCGTAAGATAACTTCAGTCGAAATACCGAACACCTCCTAAAATTTCAGCCCAAGCAAAGTCGGACAGACGCTTGGGCCCCGCCCGATTTCTGCATTGGCGGTGGAAACATGGGCCCAGGCTGGCGGGCTGCTTGCCTTGGCCCCAGCCGCGGTGGCTGGGAGCCTTGGCCTTTGGCGGGTGGGTGGCCCAGCCTTGGCCTTGGAAAATGCAGCACATGCTTGCGGCCAAGGCACAGAGCGGCGCTCGGGAAAATAGCCACAAAACGAGTTTCGAGCCCGAATCGCTTCCGCTCTTTTCCCGCCGCGAACACCCACCAATACTAATGCAACACCGGCCTAAAATCCGACGACGCCACGGAAACGCGAAATTTGGCCGCAATCCGTGTGCTATAGCTCACGGATTTTGGCCATTTCGGGGGAAACATGGGCCCAGGACCTCCCGCGTCTTGTTCGCCATTTCTTCGAGCGGAAAAGAGTACTTGGAGCGTGAGGAGGCCCCCGGTTTCTGCATTGGCCGTGGATGCCGCGCGCGGGCGGGCTGCTTGCCTTGGCCCCGGCCGCGGGGTGGCTGGGAGCCTTGGCCTTGGCCGCGGGCTGGCTGCGTGCCTAGGCCTTCGCCACGGGCTGGCTGGGTGCCTTGGCCTCGGCCGCAGGCTGGCTGCGTGCCTTGGCCTTGGCCGAAATGCAGCACATGCTTGCGGCCAAGGCACAGAGCGCCGCACTCAGGAAAAATAGCCACAAAACGGGTTTCGGAGCCCGGAATCGGCTTCCGCTTTCTCCCGCGGTGAACCCCCGCCAATACCGACAACACCAGCCCAAAATCCCACGCTGCCACAGAAACGCGAAATTTGGCCGCAATCCGTGTGCTATAGCTCACAGATTTTGGCCATTTCGTGGGAAACATGGGCCCAGGGCTCCCGCGTCTTGTTCGCCATTTCTTCGAGCGGAAAAGAGTACCTGGAGCGTGAGGAGGCCCCCGGCCCAGCTCTGCCACAATCGGAACAATTCGCGGGCACGCTTTGGCCCCCTTTTCGCACCCGCACGCTCGTTAATCGCCGAAAAACGGGGTTCGGACCTCGGAATCGACTCCCGTCTTTTCCGACGTTTGACTGTCGCAGTATCTATTGCATAACCCCAAAATCCCGCACTGCCCCGAAAACAAGAAAGTTGGCCCAGATCCGTGAGCTACAGCGCACGGTCTTTGGCCATTTTGGCCCAAAAAATGGGGCCCGGAGCATCCGCGCTGTTTGAACAACTTTTCAGTCCCGTAAGATAACTTCTGTCGAAATAAGTCACCTCCTAAAATTTCAGCCCAAACAAAGTCGGACGGACGCTTGGGCCCCGCCCGGTTTCTACATTGGCCGTGGATGCCGCGCGCGGGCGGGCTGCTTGCCTTGGCCCCGGCCGCGTGGTGGCTGGGAGCCTTGGCCTTGGCCGCGGGGTGGCTGCGTGCCTAGGCCTTCGCCGCGGGCTGGCTGGGTACCTTGGCCTTGGCCGCGGGCTGGCTGCGTGCCTAGGCGTTGGCCTTGGCCGCGGGGCTGGCTGCGTGCCTTGGCCTTGGCCGAAATGCAGCACATGCTTGCGGCCAAGGCACAGAGCGCCGCACTCGGGAAAAATAGCCACAAAACGACTTTCGGATCCTGGAATCGGCTTCCGCTTTCTCCCGTGGCGAACCCCCGCCAATACCGACAACACCAGCCCAAAATCCCACACCGCCACGAAAACGCGAAATTTGGCCGCAATCCCTGTGCTATAGCTCACGGATTTTGGCCATTTCGGGGGAAACTTGGGCCCAGGGCCTCCCGCGTCTTGTTCGCCATTTCTTCGAGCGGAAAAGAGTACTTGGAGCGTGAGGAGGCCCCCGGCCCAGCTCTGCCACAATCGGAACATTTCGCTGGCACGCTTTCCCCCTTTTCGCACCTCGCACATTCGGGTTAATCGGACGTAAAACGGGTTCGACCTCGAATCGACCCATCTTTTCCGACGCTTGACTGTCGCGACGATCTAATGCATAACCCCAAAATCCCGCACCGCCCCAAAAACAAGAAAGTTGGCCCAGATCCGTGAGCTACAGCGCAAGGTCTTTGGCCATTTTGGCCCGAAAATGGGGCCCGAGCATCCGCGCTGTTTGAACAACTTTTCAGTCCCGTAAGATAAGTTCAGTCGAAATACATCACCTCCTAAAATTTCGCCCAAACAAAGTCGGACAGACGCTTGGGCCCGCCCGGTTTCTGCATTGACGTGGATGCCGCGCGCGGGCGGGCTGCTTGCCTTGGCCCCGGCCGCGGGTGGCTGGGAGCCTTGGCCTTGGCCGCGGGTGGCTGCGTGCCTAGGCCTTGGCCGCGGGCTGGCTGGGTGCCTTGACCTTGGCCGCGGGCTGGCTGGCTGCGTGCCTTGGCGTTGGCCTTGGCCGCGGGCTGGCTGCGTGCCTTGGCCTTGGCCGAAATGCAGCACATGCTTGCGGCCAAGGCACAGAGCGCCGCACTGGGAAAATAGCCACAAAACAAGTTTTGAGCCCGAATCGCTTCCGCTTTCTCCCGCGGTGAACCCCGCCAATACCGACAACACCAGCCCAAAATACCACGCCGCCACGGAAACGCGAATTTGGCCGCAATCCATGTGATATAGCTCACGGATTTTGGCCATTTCGGGGAAACATGGGCCCAGGGCTTCCCGCCGTTGTTCGCCATTTCTTCGAGCGGAAAAGAGTACTTGAGCATGAGCAGGGCCCCGCCCCAGCTCTGCCACAATCGAACAACGCGGGCACGCTTTGTCCCCTTTTCGCACCCGCACGATCGGTTAATCGGCCAAAACGGGTTTCGACCTCAGAATCAGAAACTCCCGTGTTTTCCGACGCTTGACTGTTGCACGATCTAATGCATAACCCCAAAATCCCGCACCGCCCGAAAAACAAGAAAGTTGGCCCAGATCCGTGAGCTACAGCGCAAGGTCTTTGGCCATTTTGGCCCGAAAAATGGGGCCTGGAGCATCCGCTCTGTTTGAGCAACTTTTCAGTCCCGTAAGATAACTTCAGTCGAAATACGTCACCTCCTAAAATTTACCGCCAAAGAACGGGTTCCTAAACGGGCGGGCCAACTTGTCCGATTCAGCCAAAACCGAGAAAGAAGTGGAAGGTAGGTGCGGATCTCAGTTTTTGGTCCAAGAATGCGAAGCAACCGCGAGGACCGCGACCTGACATTTTGGCCAAATGCTCGCCCGCTGCCAAGGCCAAGGCCAAGGCACGCGGCCACCCCACGGCCAAGGCCAAGGCACAGGGCCACGCCGAGCTCCCTATCCTTGCCCCGGGAGCGCCCAAGTGTGTGTTGTGTGAGAGCGAGAGTGTGCGACGTGCCTTGGTCACGAGCATGTGCTGGATTTGGAGCAAGGCACGCAGCCAGCCCGCAGCCAAGGCCAGGGCACGCAGCCACCCCGCTGCCAAGGACAAGGCCATGGGACCCAGCCACCACGCGGCCCAGGCATCGGCACGCAGCCACCCCGCTGCCAAGGCCACGGCACGCAGCCAACCCACGGCCAAGGCCTAGGCACGCAGCCACCCGCTGCCAAGGCCGTGTGCTGTAGCTCACGGATGTTGGCCAACTTTTGCGATCGGAGGCGGGACGGGATTTTGCGGTGATGCATTAGATACGTGCGACAGTCGAATGTCGGAGAAGACGGAGTCGATTGCGCAGGTCCGAACCTCGCTTTTATGGCTGATTTACCGAACGCGGGGTGCGAAAAGGGGACGAAACGTGCCCGCGAATTGGTCCGGTTGTGGTAGAACTGCACAGGGGGCCTCCTCACGGTGCTAGTACTGTTTTGCGCTCAAGAACGGGCGAAAATAATGCGGGAGGCCCTGCGCCCATTTTTCCACCCGAAGGCCAAAACGTGAGCTATAGCACACGGATTGCGGACAAATTTCGTGGTTTCGGGGGCGTGGGATTTTTGGCTGGCGTGGTCGGGTTTGGTGGGAGTCGGTGGCGGAGAAAACGGAATCCACCTGAGCTCCAAACACGTTTTACGGCCATTTCACCGCCAGAGAACGGGTTCCCAAACGGGTGGGCCAACTCGTCCGATTCAGGCAAAACCGAGAAAGAAGTGGAAGGTAGGTGCGGATCTCAGTTTTTGGTCCAAGAATGCGAAGCAACCGCGAGGACCGCGACCTGACATTTTGGCCAAATGCTCGCTCGCCCGCAAGGCCAAGGCCAAGGCCAAGGCACGCGGCCACCCCACGGCCAAGGCCAAGGCACAGGGCCACGCCGAGCTCCCTATCCTTGCCCCGGGAGCGCCCAAGTGTGTGTTGTGTGAGCGCGAGAGTGTGCGATGTGCCTTGGTCGTGAGCATGTGCTGGATTTGGAGCAAGGCACGCAGCCAGCCCGCGGCCAAGGCCAAGGCACGCAGCCACCCCGCGGCCAAGGGCAAGGCCATGGCACCCAGCCACCCTGCGGCCAAGGCCTAGGCACGCAGCCACCCCGCGGGCAAGGCCTAGGCCATTGCCGCCACCACCCCGCGGCCAAGCCCTAGGCACGGAGCCACCCCGCGTCAAAGGTCAAGGCCATGGCACCCAGCCACCCCGCGGCCAAGGCCTAGGCACGCAGCCACCCCGCGGCCAAGGCCGTGTGCTGTAGCTCACGGATCTTGGCCAACTTTCGTGTTTCGAGGCGGGACGGGATTTTGTGGTGATGCATTAGATACGCGACAGTCGAATGTCGGAGAAGACGGAGTCGATTGCGAGGTCCGAACCTCGCTTTTACGCCTGATTTACCGAACGCGGGGTGCGAAAAGGGGACGAAACGTGCCCGCGAATTGGTCCGGTTGTGGTAGAACTGGGCCGGGGCCTCCTCACGGTGCTAGTAATATTTTCCTCTCAAGAAATGGCGAAAATAATGCGGGAGGCCCTGCGCCCATTTTTCCGCCCGAAGGCCAAAACGTGAGCTATAGCACACGGACTGCGGCCAAAATTCGCGTTTTCGGGGCGGCGGGATTTTTGGCGGGCGTGGTCGGGTTTGCTGGGAGTCGGTGGTGGGAGAAAACGGAATCCACCCGAGCTCCCAAACTCGTTTTACGGCCATTTCACCGCCAGAGAACGGGTGCCAAAACGGGTGGGCCAACTCGTCGGATTCAGGCAAAACTAGAGAAAGAAGTGGAAGGTAGGTGTGGATCTCAGTTTTTGGTCCAAGAATACGAAGCAACGGCGAGGACAGTGTGCTCACATTTTGGCCAAATGCTCGACCGCGGCCAAGGCCAAGGCAAGCGGCCACCCCACGGCCAAGGCCAAGGCACAGGGCCACGCTCGAGCTCCCTATCCTTGCCCCGGGAGCGCGGTCCAAGTGTGTGTTGTGTGTGTGCGAGAGTGTGCGACGTGCCTTGGTCGCGAGCATGTGCTGCATTTCGAGCAAGGCAAGCAGCCAGCCCGCGGCCAAAGCCAAGGCCATGGCACCCAGCCACCCCGCGGCCAAGGGCTAGGCATGCAGCCACCCCGCGGCCAAGGCCTACGCACGCAGCCACCCCGCGGCCATGGCCTAGGCACGCAGCCACCCCGCGGCCATGGCCTACGCACGCAGCCACCCCGCGGCCAAGGCCAAGGCACGCAGCCACCCCGTGGCCAAGGCCAAGGCACGCAGCCACCCCGTGGCCAAGGCCAAGGCCATGGCACCCAGCCACGCCGCTGCCAAGGCCTAGGCACGCAGCCACCCCGCGGCCAAGGCCGTGTGCTGTAGCTCACGGATCTTGGCCAATTTTCGCTTTTCCGGGGCGGTGCGGGATTTTGGGGTGATGCATTACATACGTGCGACAGTCGAACGTCGGAGAAGACGGGAGTCGATTCCGAGGTCCGAACCTCGTTTTACGGCCGATTTACCGAACTAGCGGGGGTGCGAAAAGGTGACAAAACATGCCCGCGAATTGGTCCGGTTGTGGTAGAACTGGGCCAGGGGCCTCCTCACGGTGCTAGTACTGTTTTGCGCTCGAAGAAATGGCGAAAATAATGCGGGAGGCCCTGCGCCCATTTTTCCGCCCGAAAAGGCCAAAATCCATGAGTTATTGCACACGGATTGTGGACAAATTTCGATTTCGGGGCGGGGTAGGTGTGGATCTCGTTTTTGGTCCAAGTACTAGAAAGTGTGTATTTATAATGGAGAAAATCATCATTTTACACTCCAAGTCTCACTAACATCCCTATTTTTATGTCTTTAAGTCCCTTGTAATTTAATTATGTATGTTTTATTTTAATTAAGTATTTTATGTATTTTAGGGGATATCATGGTCATTTCACAATAAACGAGAGATCAGATGGAAAACGGACAGCACTTTTGAACTCGGATACTTCGAAAACCTTAGGAGGAGCATAAAAAGAAAAATGGTATTGTTCACATATACGGTACTGTTCACACATACGGTACGGTTGATATATACGGTACTGTACACGACACTGTTCACGGCACTGTTCACCTATACTGTATGCTGACGTGGCACTGTACGATGACGTGGCGGCATTTGATTGGACGAATGATGTGGCATTGACCGCTTATGTGGCATTGACTGATGATGTGGCGTTGACTGATGACGTGTCATGATCCTATCGAGCAAAAATGTTGACTGGTGACGTGGCGTAATATTAGTAGATCGAAAAAACGCGGTGTACGGTACATGCATATACATAGAATAGCAGCACTAATGATGTGTTCCATCCAATAGAAACTTGCCACGTGGCGCAATCCTGAGCGTTCAAATTGTTTTAATCCGATTGCCATGATTTACCTGGGTGTATCTATAAAAATGGGGCCCCCAATTTGACACCCCCTGAATCCATTTTTTGACTCCATTCTCTCTAATTCCATCTCCATCTTATATTTTCTACGTATTTTAATAAAATTCCCATTTTACCCCTAGTTCAAATATGAGTACAATTTTTGAAGCTTGGGTCAAGGTGAAGTCTCAACATACTCCATGGGCTTAA
>JASUUG010000059.1:0-39517 GCA_030449905.1 Luvunga scandens
AGCTCAGAGCAATTTAGATATTAGTCAATCGTGAAAACCATAACCATAATTATTACGGAATTGCACCATTTTCTCTATGACTAAACACATATAGACTTTAGCACCCAAAGACAAAAAGCTGCAAACCTCAAGGTCTTTCAATTTCACTCCTGCAGCGACAGAAACCAAAAGCTTTTCCCTGATAACAGTGGCCTCATCTGTATGGCCACATCTTTAACTGTAACAACAACATAAGATGATTTCAAGTATCAATAAAATATGCGAACCTAAAAAAATTAAATAAAAAACAAAAAATGGATAAACAGGCAGGACCACTAACAGGCATTGAAAAGAACATTTATTTAGGGAACCAATGGATCTATACATTTTTCAACGGCTAAAATTTAATTAGGTTCCATCAGAATACATCAATCCAATGGTCTATAAATCGAAATAAAAATGAAATAATAGACACTATTTAGGGAAAGGGGTAATACTGACTTGCGGTTTCACAGAGAAAATAACCACATCGCTGTATTTGACAACCTGTTGATATGATAAATTATTAATTATTACTATCACAATAATTATGAAATTAGAAATAAGTTAAAAATGAGAAAAGAAGGTTGTGTAATAGCGCGTACGGCGTTATTATCGGATAATACTTTGACGCCGATGGACTCAAAAGCATCACGGCGTTTGAGATTAGAGTGGATGGCAGTGCAGATACGATCGGCCGGAAACACGCCTGATTTTGCCACTCCTTTGGCAATGCTCTCCGCCATTTTTCCGGCTCCGATGAAGCCTAGAATGAAGCTTTCGGCCGGAATAGGAAACGCGTCCATGACCGCCTCGTCGTCGCTGTTGTGAACAATATTAATAATTTTTTTTTCCTCTAATATCTCCACTTACGTCTGAGTGTGGAACTGTGAGTAGATTAATTGGAGTAAACAAACGAAAGGAAATGAATCACAGAACGCTGTATCAGAGAAAAAAAGCTTATCCTCTATGATGCCGTAATTTTTATACGGCTTTAATAATGGAAGAAATGTGTATCGTTCGATTTAATTAAAAGTACACATTTTTTTTATTAATAAAAAATTTTAATTATTTTAAAAGTAATATTATTGGTTTACAAACTTATTAAAAAGATAATTTTAAATTAAAAAAGAAAAAAATAGAGATTGATCTCTTTATCTTATTAAATTCACTCTGGATTTTGGATTTTATTTATGACATTCTTATATTTAAAATTAAATTCTTTAAGACTATCTTCTTCCTAAATAATTAGACAAAAGAGATTTAGTAACAAAATGTTCTTCCAAACAATGTATCTTTTGGCATTTTGGTGCATTAGATTACATAATATTACAACCCTGCATAGTATTTAATTTATAGTATCTCATGTTTAATGGTGAAATCAATTTGAATTACACCACATAAATATACTGTATTAATACATTGAAAACCCGCATGAAATAAACCTGAGTAGAGTCGGGTTTATGCGGTGTCGCACTAGATAATGAAAATCCATAAAATCTCCCTTTTTTATTTCATCAAAACATGACTCTTCAAACAAATCTAACATTCGTTTCTTCATCACTGACTCACCGCTGATGCCATTACGCCCAACGCTCGATGTCATCGCCATCGCCGACAAGTGCTTCGTCTTGCCGCACGAGAACACCCGTCTGTGCAACCATTGATGTGCCTGCACTTTTCCGCTGAATCATCAATCAAACCGGTTAGTATTTGGGTCTGATTTTTCAAATTGAATTACAATCAGTTTAATTTTCATTAATTTTCTGTTGAAGCATTTTTTTTATTTCTGGGTTTGATTTTTTTTCTTTTTGTTATTGTTGTGGGAAGTTAGTAATTTTGCTTGTATTTTCTAGTTGGCTTCATGAGTTCTTTGTATATTTTTACTTACAATTAAATCAATTAACTTAATGTCATTTAGATTTGAACAAATAGATTAATTTTCCTTTTGAAAAAATTAATTAATTAGATAAACAAGCAATTAAAAAATTAATTAGTTTGATACGATTATACGTGGAGAGTGGAGCAAAGGCGGAGGACAGGGAATTGGAGGAGATTTGTATGTCTAGATTGATGGTCGGATTTGGAACGGTGTAATCTACCTGTACAAATCTTAAAAATGCTGAGCAAGTGTTATGTAATAATAATTTATATAATCCACAAATACTAACTAGTAACTACTAATGGAATTTTTATTTGGATAAAATATGGCAATTATATATTTTTTTTATTTTTTAATCTTTCTGTATAATGGATTGCACAAATGCTTTAACATTTAAGTAAACCTATGATTACATATTGCATAATTTACGAACTACTAGCTAGCTTAATTCAAACTTGTATTTTCAACATTATTATTGATTACAATTATTAGATTTATGAAGAGTTAGGCTATTGGAGGACTAAACATTAAACTTAGCAGTCTTTTATAGTTGCAGGTTACCTTAAATTAGCTAGAAATGCATTTTACACTTGAGCTCTTGGAGGATTACCTTAAATTAGCTAGAAATGCATTTTACACTTGAGCTCTTGGAGGACTGGTTATGTGCCAAGCATAATTTTGCATGACTTGTGTTCTACTTTTGTTGTCTTAACAATTGTTGAACTTAGAATTTATAAAGTCTATGAAGCATTTGGTCACAATGCCATGAAAATTTGCTTTGAAAATTACTACTTGAAGTAAAACTTTTGAATTCAGTAAATAATTTTCGGCTACTAGTTGGTATTGGCCAGGCCTATTCAATTGATAGGAAGCCTCACCAATTTCTATGTCTGGCTAGGCTTCATATGATAATAATCATCAGAAATGGATAAGTTGCTTTTTTTATACTTGGTTTGTGATATCATGCTTAATATGTTATTAAAAATCTGCCAATGAATTCATCATGGTTGATATCATGCTTAAATTATATCATTTAGAGAGAGAAAGGATTTGAAAGCAAACTAATTAACACACACACACACACAAGAGAACTTAATTAAACAGATTAATTTTACTTCTAATGAATACATCATATTCTTATGGGCATGCACGGAAGCTGAAGCTACCTTTTCTTAGTATGTGAAACCATAGTGGTGGTGGTGGTGATAATTCAGCAAAAGAATCCAAAGTTGCTATTATCAAAATTGAAAGAAAATACTTAAGACTCTCAATAGCTTGTAATACAGTTGCTTGCTCGAAAGTCAAGTCTACTTAATGCTGATGAAATTGCTGCTTAAATATAATTATGATTTGTTGAATTTTTCTTCAACGGGCAGTTATTGAGGCCAATATCATCTTTCCTCTTGTGCACCTTCTTCAACATGCAGAACTTGAAATCAAGGAGGCTGCATGGGCTATCTCATGAACATATTCAGTATGTTTCTTTTATTCACTCAGCGATGTTCATACGATAGATGTTTCTTTTTTATATTTAATGATGTTTACGGGATAGAATCACTTATGGTACCATGGCCTAGCGGATTCCTGGTGAGCCAAGGTTGCATCAAACCTGCTCTGTGATCTTCTGGCTTGTCCAGACCAAAGAATCGTGACAGTTTGTCTAGAGGGTCTTCAGAACATTTTCAAGGTGGCTGAGGCTGACAAGTAAATAGGAATGGATAATGGGGTTAATGTTTATACCTCAATGATTGACCAATGTGATAGATTAGATAAGATTGAGAATCTGCAGACCCACGACAACAGTGAGATTTATGAGAAGGCTATGAAGATTTTGGAGACATATTGGGCTGAGGAAGAGTAGAAAGAGTAGCTTGCCCAAGATGGTGGTATCAGAAATCAGCAGCTGGGTTTCGGTTTTGCAACCAACCAGCGCAGCATTCCATCTGGTGGCTTCAAATTTGGTTGAAGTAGTAGTTTGAGAATATCTTTACTAGCTTTATAGGCATTGTTTCTCCCATTGCATTGTATTTTGAAATTCTCTATGTTGTCTTGTCGCCAGGGTGCTAAGGGGCTTTTTTCTTTTATGGGCTATGTTAAAACTTTTCAAGTCGGCTTGCAGTTTTCAACTTGAACTATATTTCACAATTATCAGATTCATAGGAAAAATTTTACTTTGTGATATGCCTTGATATGATGTTGTAATTTGGCAAATGATACATGATACTTCTTATAATGCTGTGAGTCCTCAATGATGAGCTTTCTTCATGGTTACTCAGACTTGTCTTTTATGTATTCTGTTATAATGGCAATAGAGAATCAAATCTTTATTATGTATGCGGCATTAAAAATTAAGGCCATAAACTTCGATTTTTATGAAGAATTCTGATTTTTTTAACATTTATGCTAAAAAAATGATGTTAAAATTTTAAAATTTTAAAATTTAAAATTTTCATTTTTAGTATTTTTTAAGTATTAATAATATTATTTCTTAAATATAAAATTTAAATTAATCATTAAAAAATTAATACAATATAGTGCGTTATCAAACATAGTATAATTATAAATTAATACAATATAATGTGGTATCAAACATTGTACAAGTATTATTATAATACTATGTTAATATAATACAATATACTTATATTAAAATAATTTAATACAAAGATAATATAATATAGTGTGCTAAACACACTCTTTGATCATTATATTACCTCTACATATAGCTTTAATGACCCCAATCAATTGTTTAATCTGTATAAAGCCAATTCCTCATTAATTTCATGACAAAGTTTCTTGAAAATTCTATTCCAATAAATCTTACTCATTAATCAAGTTCAATCTCAAGATTCTTTTATTTTTACATTCGATTCTCCATAAAACTACCACACATGGTTAAATCCAAAAAAAAAAACTTTTCTCTATCTTTTATCAGTAACTAGCATTTTTTTAATTATTGAACTAAGCATTTTTTTTATTATTGAACTAAAACTATTTTGTTTTAAGATACAAAACTCAGTAGGGATGAGGGTGAAAAACAGAGGAAGAGTAAAGAGAGGGAAGATCTAATAAAAAGTCAGGATCATTTTTTATTTATTGTTACCATTAAAAATTCTTATATAAATTTCAATTGAAGCCATTAAAATAAGTATCATTTGATAATTTAAAACTTAATATTTACCAATAACATGTAAGTCACCTACTATCTTTTATTATTTAATTATTTATTCATTATATAAAATGAATGACTGGGATTAAAATAATTAAATTTAAGGTCCATAATAATCACATTATCAATAATGTTGAAAACACATGCAACATCGTAGAGAAATCTAAAATTTTATAATAATAATAAGGTTTGATAATTTACAAAATAGTCCATCTCCTATTACTGACTTGTTAGTTAGGTCCTTTGACCATTTTGACTGTAAACTTTAAATTTCAAGCACCTCAAGTTTCCCCTTAAAAAAAAATTAAATAAATAAATAACTTCCAGTTTTTCGAGTTGGCTTTGCGTGAACTGAACGTAACGGTCGTGAATCCTATCAAAAGTTATTCGGTTTGTTTTTACTTTTTTATCTCTCGATTTCATTTGCATGCCCTGTCCCCAATATTTAACTATTATATTTTTTTTAATCTACAATCAATCGAGATAGTTTAGAGTACTATTATTGAACTATATTCACTCGACGTATGTATGATATGTGTGTATAAATAAAAGTATAACTTTTAATTACATAATAATTTATTAAAATAAATACACATATATCATATATTCATTAAGTGGATGTAATATAATACAAATATTGTAAGATCTCTTAAATCAATCATCTGTTCACACATTAAAGTGGGGTTAAAAAAAACCGATCCTCATAACTTTTGTTTACAATTTTTTTTTATCAATTTAATTAGTTAACATCCACAAATTAAATTATAATTTGTAGAGTTAAAAATTACGATTTGATACCAGGGAGTGACTTACAAAAATTTGGAGGAATTGTACTAATCTGTAAATTTCGACTCCTAATACATGGAGATTGTAATCATTGAGCCCTCTATTTCTCAATAGAAGTAAATTTCTTTTTAATCAAAATTGAGTAACATAGAAAACAAAGTTAATCGAGGTCAAAACTTCTACTGATAAAATATTAAGATAATAACACAGGCTTAAAAACTGGCCTAGGAAGTCGAGATAAACTACCACACTAGAATTTGGGGTGGATAGTGATGATTAAGAATAACAATTACAAAGAGGATTGTATTATATAAACTCTTTGTACACAAATTAACCATGGTCTCTCATGCCCTGAAAGAAATTCTCCCCGGACAATGTAATTTGGCAAAAAGAAAAATCTTGAATATTGTCATGGCAGCACGCAAGATTTCTATCATAGCCTTGTTGCTTCTAAATGTGCAAGGAAAGTCTGGAAGCTCAAGCAGCTTGTATGCC
This sequence comes from Luvunga scandens, assembly GCA_030449905.1. Lineage (NCBI taxonomy): Eukaryota > Viridiplantae > Streptophyta > Magnoliopsida > Sapindales > Rutaceae > Luvunga > Luvunga scandens. The sequence continues at coordinate 6,348 of JASUUG010000059.1, forward strand.
ATTCTCTTGGTTTGCTAAGAAAGGAGCTCAACTTCTGTCAAAGGAGGAGTTTGTGTACTTTAGTGGGGTAGCTTGGTCAATTTGGAAATATCGAAATAAGGCTCCGTATAGTAGTTAAAGGGAGGATTATAATCAAGTTCTATTCCGGCCGGCTGAAATATTGCTGGAGTCCGATACAGCAGGGTCACCGAGTCACTCTATCTCTAGCAAAACTGTTTTCCCTCGATATAAAATTTGGCATCCTTCAAAAGAAGAATGGTAAGTTACAGCCGGGCAGTAACATACAGCTCTCACAACCCCACATGATTTTTGTGAGAGCTGTAAATTATAGATGGCTATAACTTAGTAAGCTTCTTCTTCAAAATCTCCTTGATAGAAGCTTAATACTGACACAACTGTGAAAAAGGAGACGGTATTGCTGGTTTGGGCGCATCATCAGACTTGTGAAGGGGTTGTCATGGAAGCTGCAACATCAAAGAAGCTTTATTTAGGAGGTGTGGAAATTGCCGAGATTTTGGCTATTTTAGAAGGTGTGAAGATGGTTGAAAAAGCTGGTCTTTCTCCTCTAATTATAGAGTCAAGGAAGGTTGTGAATTTTATTTTCAAAGACATCTCTAGTAGAGGAGAGCCAGATTGGATTATTAGTTAAAATAGAACTTTGGGGGATAAGAACAATCAATATAGGGTGGTCTATGCTCCTAGATCATGTAATTCAGTGGGTCATGATTTAGCAGAAATAGCCTTATCTATTTAGGAATCTCTTGTGTTTATATAGAGAGGGTCAGTAATCGGATTCGAAAGAAATTAAAGATTCAAGATGTGTCTACTAATGGGGAATCGAAATGAATTGGGAATCTAGAATGGATTAAAATTAGTATAAGAATAAATTGTTTGCTTTGGGTGTAGGAATCGAAATTAAAATGAACTATATTGACATTTATGTATTTAATTTATCTTAGAATCAGAGTAAGTTGTCACAAATTACTAAAATGATCTTAGTTAATTATTATCGTTATTTATTATAATAATAGTAATTATTATTATTCAAAAGAATTATTGTTAATAATAAAAAAATAATATAGTACTAACTGTAGTAGTAGTAGTAACAACAGCAACAACAAGAAGTTAACAACAACAACGACGACGATTATTATTTATTGATTATTTTGAATAATAAAAAAAATTAAAATAATTATTCTTATTTAACCCTATCTATTATTATTTTTATTTAAATAATAATAATTATTATCGTTGTTGTTATTATTAGCAATAATTACAAAAATAAGAATAACAACAATAAATAATAATAATATTCTAATTGAGGACAAAAGTGAAGTTATGAAATTTAGGTGGATAAAATAAATATTGGATAGTACAATGAATGTCTAAAAGTATGTGAGTCCTATATGTTTCAATCTTGTTCTCACTTTAATTTTAGTAAGTAAATATCATTAATTATTTACATTCTAGATTCAGATTCACCAAGCCGAAAGGCAATTGCTATGTTGTTTTAGAATGAAATCACTTGCCACAAAAAACATAATCTCTCATACCACATCTTACATTATATATATGTATTTATATATATTTTGACAGATTCATTCTAATTTATTTGATTTGTGTTTCATTTTAACTTTTCAGTTAAGCTTATGTTTTTAAAATAAGTCTGGGATATCAGAAAAATAATAGAATAAATAACTGTCTTATGATGGAGAAACTAAATAACAAAGTCCTTAATTTTTTCTTTTTTAAAAAGACCGTAAATGACAAAAAAAATGTGCTCTTTAACTTTTTTAAAGAAGAAATAGACCCGGGGATCGATTTACTTGCTGCCCAATTAATATACGCACGTGGCATGCGTTCAATAGCGTTTAGGAAACGCGCGAGGGCAACACTATATATAAATCTGGCAAAGGCCAGCTACAGAACGCTGAACACTGTTGACAGAGCGATCGAAATTTTCCTTCAGTCTTAAAAAAAAGCCCTAACTCACGAACACGTAATCCCTTCGCAGGTTTCTTCTCAAATTCTCAATCACTCTCGCTTTCGTTTTCCGTTTGACGATCTCAATTTGGTTCCAGAATCAACAGCAATTTTTGAAAATCAGAGCTCGTGGACGTCGTTTTGGAATTACCTCAGGTTTGCTGCAGCTCTCAATCAATCAAGGTTATGTTTCTATAATTAGGGTTTCGTTATCATCGTTCTGCAAGGATGATCAGATGCGAATGTGGTTATGATTCGACATGTATTAGCGTTAGGTTTCTTCTTTTATCGTTCTTACTTTTAGGTTTAAGGTTAGGATTAGGGTTTTTCGCCGAGGATTTGGCTGTCAGATAATGATCGATTTTCAAGATTATCAATACCCGATTATTATGACCGGCCCATTCTGTATTTAGATTATAAAATTCTTATTAGGGTTTACCTTGGAATCACTTGCGTATGGATTTTCCAACTGGAATTGGAGGATCAAAGGATTTAAAGATGGACAGTGTTTGGACGGTGTTTTGTTCGTCCGTGCTATATGTTCTGATTTTGGATCTTCTGCTATTTGTTCTGATTATACGGATAGATAATGATTGATTTTCATGATTATCAAGAATCTGATTCTTGTGGCCGGCCCATTCTGTAATTATGTATTAGAATTCTTATCATGGTTTACCTTGGAATCGCTTATATTTTGGATTTCTTATTGGAGTCGGTGGATCAAAGGATTCAAAGATCGACAGTGCTTTGTTCTTCTTCACTGTGTTCTGATTTTGGATCTTCTGCGATGGAACTGTTGATAATCTTTGAAGGAACAGTTATATGTCTTGTCAATTGATTTCGTCTGTCTCTGTCTTTTTATGATGTATAGCATGGAGGTTAAGGCATCCAGGAGATTTGCATATCAACAAGAACGATCACTCTTTAATCCAGTTAATGGACGAGCAGGAGGCAGAGCAGGAGGAGGATGGCCTACCAAGAAAGTAGTATGCGTTTACTTTTTTTTAGAAGGAAGGTGCAATCGCAACCCCTGTAGGTTTGCTCACACTGAATCACAAACCCCGCCTGTTAGTAACCATAAACTTGCTAAGAAGAGGCCACCCAGCTATAATTGTCCAAAGAATAATGTATGGGTTTCCAGTGGATCAGAAGAGGGAATTACCCATGTTCAAAATAGAGAAAACCCAGATTATACTGTTCCTAATAAATCATCATTGGATTGTTCTACTGCAAGTGATGAGTTTGGGAATAAAAGAACCTTGGAGAGGACTACGCCAAAAAGTGTGTGTTACCATTGGCTGTCAGGTAATTGTGTAAAAGGTGATGAATGCCGGTTTTTGCATTCATGGTTTCGTGGGGAGGGGTTCACAATGCTGGCAAAGCTTGAGGGGCACAAAAAGGTATGCTTGTGCTTGGAAACCTTTCTGGTTGTAAGACAATTTATCATTTACTGATGACTTTGGGCAATTTTTTATGACAGGCTGTAAGTGGAATTGCCCTTCCTTTGCAATCTGACAAGCTTTATTCGGGCAGCAGAGATGGAACAGTACAACTTTGGGACTGTCATACTGGTCAGTCTGCTGGTGTGATCAATCTTGGTGCTGAGGTTGGATCTTTGATTTGCGAGGGACCCTGGGTGTTTATGGGCATGCCTAATGTTGTTAAGGTAAGCATATAGCTTAGTATATTTTTATATTTTTTCTTAAATTGACAATGGCCCTTTTTCATCTATAGCTCGTTAGCTTTGTGTTCAAAAGCTCATTTTGTATGTGTTGATGATTTTACAGGCGTGGCACATTGAGTCATTAGCTGAATTTAGCCTGAGTGGACCAGTTGGTGAAGTCTATTCCATGGTTGTTGCTAATGAGATGCTTTTCGCTGGAGCACAGGTAACTAGAGCTATTTGATTATTATATGGAACTGACATACTTGCTGCCTTTTATATGTTGATTGCAAAGTCTTGGAATTTGTTAGCGTAACAAACTTTCTGTTGTTATTTATTTACTGTGAACATATAATAGGTCATACATTTTGAAAATCACAGCTGATGATATCCCTTTCTAACTTATATGTTTACATCAATCTCCTGCATCATCTGTTTAGTCATTGGGGTATTCATAAACCTTTAATTTTTTTGTTGGATCTGACAGGATGGTAATATTTTGGTCTGGAAAGGCATTCCCAACACCCAAAATCCCTTTCAACTGGCTGGATTATTGAAAGGCCACACACGTCCTGTGACATGTTTAGCTGTTGGAGGCAAGAGGCTGTACTCTGGTTCCATGGATAATACGATAAGAGTAAGTTAGTCTTATACAGAAGATTTACCAGCTATTTTGTCTTTTCTGCTGTTAGGGATAATGCTTGCAGGGGAGCCTTGAACATTTGAGGATATGTTCGTGTCCCCCTTCTTCTCTCCCCCCCCCCAAAAAAGAAAAAAAGATGGTTAAATATTTTGCAGAAATTAATCTATTGGAGACCTATGTAGTGCTATTGGGAAGTTCATATTAGGCACTGGCCTATTGTCTTACTTGAAGTTCATAGTTATTACTATTCTTTGCTTCTATTGTTGCATAAAAGTGGTAACTTTTATTTGTACCTTTGTTTTGCTCTATATGTCTCCACCAGGTTTGGGACATTGACACTTTGGAGGCTGTAATGACATTGAATGGTCATGCTGATGCACCGATGTCTCTTCTTTGTTGGGATCAGTATTTGCTATCATGTTCATTGGACCACACAATAAAAGTTTGGATTATGACTGAAGGGGGCAGCTTGGAAGTTGCATATACACATAACGAAGATCATGTATGTTGAATTTCTTTAGCTATCTATATATATTCCTTTGTTTATTTGCTTGCCAAAATGGAAAAACCTGCTGATTATATAATGTAATGTGCGATGCTGCTAATATGCTAAAAGAAAATAATGCGGACTGATGCAGTGTCATTGATGGGATTAATTTTTGTGCCCTTGATTCGTGTTGGCACCTTTACTCGACTTGAACTGTTTTCGAGTCTGATCATTGTATGTATGCATTTGAGCATTTCTGTTGCCGTACGGTAGGAGGGGAAGATGATGCAGCAGCCCCGTCTTTGAAAAATATATTTGATCTTTGCTTCATCGAATGCCATTTTTTATTGTTTTATCTAATCATAGTTATACCCCTTCCACTTTATTGCATCAACTTTGTGCTCTGAAAGTGCATGCACACATCCTACATTTATTTGATGCCACTGTTTTATTGATTATTTTCATTTCTTGTTCCAGGGTGTGCTTGCTCTTGGTGGGCTGAATGATCCAGATGGTAATCCAGTTCTGATTTGCTCTTGTAATGATGATTCTGTTCACCTATATGAGCTGCCATCGTGAGTGTCTCAATCTGTCCTTAAATCAATTGGGCTGCAGTTTATTTCTCCCTATGCTTCTGTTAAACGAAATTGAGCTCCTTTGTGCCAGGTTTATGGAGCGGGGAAGGATATTTTCAAAACGCGAAGTTAGAGTAATTGAAATAGGACCGGATGGTATGTTTTTCACCGGTGATGGAACTGGGATGTTGAGTGTTTGGAAATTGTTGGCAAAGCCAAACGCGGAGATGTCATGAATTATATATATATTTTATTGAAACTATGAGATTGACATGTGATTTGGCCAAATTGGTCAACAACTGTATATAATAAATGTTGAAAATTTTGTTTACTGCATCAAATAATGAAGTTTTCTATTTAATAAAATTTCTTCATTTTCATTATATTTCTTTGTAACATATTCGATGACTGTGATGATTAATGGTAGAAAATTTGGCACCTAAACCTATAAACGATATCTTTTTTCGAAGAAAATGATTTTAACTTCGAAAATTGTTTCAAGCAAAAAATTCTCCTATTAACAGGCTGGGTAAAATCAGATTCGGGGCAAAAAAGTTATCTGAAAGGCAATCCAAAATCCCGATCCGACTAATTCGAATATGGATAGGGCGGATCAAATCAGACCATTGGCAAATTGCAATGCAAAATTCAAATCGGCTTTTTTCTGGGATATTTACAAAACTAACCACAATATTTTCATAATTTTCATAACTAACCCTCCAACTTTTTTTCTATCATAAGTAGCCAACATTTGAAAAAATTCCGATTTTACCCCTCTCATTCTCCCAACTTCCTCTCCTGAATTGCTCAACGGATTTCTCTCCTCCAAGTGAAATTGTTGTCGGCGGCGGCTTCCCACCACGTCGGAGTCCATCCACGGCAGCCAACACCACCCACATTACGGTTAAAATAAACAAATAAAAGGTTAGTTTCAAAACCCTAAATTATTAGAAAAAATTATTGTGGATTATGTTTGAAAGTTTTTGTGTTGGTGATGGAAGTGATTGTAATTGTGGAGTGGGTGATGTTGCTCTTGGGATGATGGTGTGGGTGAGGGTGGAATGTGTGGGAGAAAGGGCAACCGGGCGCCACGTTACGAAGAGTGCAAGACAGTAGCGCGCTGGCGGGCGCGCAAGATCGCGCGCTGTCGCAAGTCTCGGGCGGCAGCGCGCGCGTCACACGCCCGAGCGCTGTCGCCGCACGCCTCGCGCGACAAGCGCGCGATCATGCATGCGGCAGCGCGGGCACGCGCGCAAGATCGCGTGCTCGCCGACGTCTCGCGGCGACAAGCGCTGGCGCGCGCAAGATCGCTACTGTCGCACGTCTCGGCGGCGCGTGCGCTCGCCGCAAGCCGCGCTGTCGATCGGCCGTGCGACACAAGCGCTGGTGCGCGCAAGATCGCGCGCTGTCGCGCGTCTCGCGACAAGCGCAAGCGATCATGCGTGCGGCAGCGTGCGCGCTGGCGGGCTTTGTCGCGCGATATAGCGGCGACAGCGCCGCGATCTTGCGCGCCGCCGCGCTTGTCGCGACGGGGACGCGTGCGGACAGCGCGTGCGTCGCACTTGTTGTGTGCGGCAGGCTCGCTGTCGCACAAAATTACTGATTTTGGAATTTTTTCCTTTTATGTTATTAAATTGTTATAAATTTACTTTAACATGATAATTTAATAAATCTAAAAGATACATGGCGAGTGAGCAGTCAGCAGAATGTAGAAATGAACCGGGCATTTTGAAGTTTGCTTATATCGATCACTTTCCCGGTCGTATCTCTAGTATGTGTAAATTCGATAAAGTGGTGAAAGCGATCCACAGAAAGTTGACAAAACGGCAGTTGCAACTATTTAAGAATGACATATTTGGGCATTTCTTGGAGTGTCAGAGCTTTCCATTTAGTGGCGTCATTTTGCACAATTTGTTGCTGAGGCAAGTGGTGGATAAGGAACGGAAGAACAAAAATCAATTATGGTTTCAAATTGGTGACCAACTGATACGATTATCAGTTGGAGAGTGGTGCTTAGTTACTGGACTTACCTATGGTGTAGGTCCTGTGCTGAAACAGTCAAAAACAATTCATCGGCTACTTAGTACGTACTTTAACAGTTTGTTTCGCAACATTAATCTTAAGGAATTCGACGCAAGATTTGAAGAGTTGGATTTCGAGGTAATGGACGACATTGATGCAGTTAAGATCGCACTCTTTTATTTTGCGGACAGAGTTCTGGATGGTCGAAAAGACCACTGTCAAATAATTTCTCGCTGCTTAATGAAGTAGACGACATCGATCACTTCCGAAAGCATCCATGGGGTTATTTGTCCTGGCAATCGATATACCACAGTCTGGACAATGCATTAGGCGGCAAGGATGAGAAATTTAAGGAGACTCGCCTGACAAATCCAAGGCACAAAATTGAAAAGTACAATATGTATGGTTTCACGTCTGGGGTTCAAGTGAGTTCCCAAAATTTTACTGATAACTTAGTTTCTAAAATGAATTAGTTTTGTAATATTGAAAATTTAACTTTAAGTTTTATGGATTTTGTACTTGATTTGTTGCAGGCTTGGATTTACGGCGATTGGAGGCCTTCCGTCGTGTGGGTCGTCAAGACGAAAAACAAAGATTCCGCGAATCGTGCAATGGAAACCCATGGCTTCTTCAAAAATAAACTTTTCAGAAGTTTATTCATTTCTTAATGACAATTCTCGTCTTGTAAGTATTATTTATTAGTGGATGTATATTATTACTTTCCGTATTATTAAATACTATCATCAGATGAAGTGAAAATTTTTGGCTGAATTTATAGGAAGGGAACATTCGGCAAACCCTTGATCCAGATAAGATCGAGAAAGGGAAAAAATATTGGCAGACCGTCAAGGATTACGTGCCGCATATTCCAAGATGGGTCCGTAATGTGAGTATCCAATAGTGCATTAAACCACTATTATTTATTTGTTAATGGAAACTCTGAAATGGTTAAACTTATTATTTTCTCAATTTAATTGTTACTTTCTACAGCATCAACCTTCAATCAACGCGCCACCCGTTATAAGACAAACAAAGAAGTCACACATTTCCCCGAGCCGAACACTTGAGCAGCAAAATGTTGAGGACCAGATACCTGCTGATGGGAATGAGGATCACATACCGGCAGCTGATTATGAGGACCAGATACCTGCAGCCGATTGTGAGGAGCAAACACCGGAATCACCTGACACACGTTATTCAGAGGTTATAAATCATTTAATTTCCTCGTATATAAATCATTATATAGTCTCTCATTGGTTGTGAAATTAAATTTATATTTTTTGTAATAGTCGAGGACAAAGCATCATCACGATTACGTCAGACGACGGATGGATAAGATAGATCGTAACATCCTTGAATTGAAGACGGCGTTTGAGGCAGAGCGGAGAGAACATAAAGAATTTAGAGAAGCAGTGATGGGATTTATGGGTTCATTTAGTAAACGCTCATCCGGCAAATCTCCGAGCGGACGGTCATATACGGTAAGCAAATATAAAATTTACCTATTGCATTCTTTTATATTCATGCAGAATATTTGTTTAACATGTTCATCCTATTAAATTAACGAGTCCGGATGACTATGAAGTATATCCCGATGTTGGCAATCGAGAATGTTTCTTCACCTATGTCATTGTATACATTTTATGGAGATCCAAGCGGGAAAGCGTGCGGAGTCTTCACCGAGGCGCTCCGGGCATTAGTAAGTTTGGACGACCATATAAACAATCATATGTTTTGAATAGTCCATACTTGATTCCTCCATTCAAGCGAGGAAAGAATGTCATGCCTCGCTCGCACCACAAATAATCGATCATGACATTGACCGCGAACAAGTGTGGACATAAATCCACTCGGAGGATTGAACGATCCAACAAGTATATGATGAGTTCGACCGATGGTTTTGGCGATATCATAGTGGATCGGATAGTCCACCGCCTCATTCATTCTTGAAACACTTTTGGGCCATGCGAGCTGGGGTGGCTAGATGACGAGGTAATTTCGACCTTTTCCACGCAATAGTGTTGATATCTTTACATATATATATATATATAGTGAATTGACATATAGTTGTTCTCGTGACAAAGATATTCATGAGTATCTTCGTCGATAAGCGAGAAGCAACGGCGATATCCCATTGCCTTATCCCAACGGGTCACACATCTGAGACACCTTTTTTTGGGTAATGTTCATTTTATAAAACTTTTAATTATAAAATAAATATATTTTTTTGCTAATGTAGTAAATCATTAATAAATTTAAGCTTTCATGTTATTTGTGTACTAGGTGTTCTTGAATCGGTTGTGGAACCACGGGGATTGTGCGCTCGATTCATTAACATTTAACGATAGCTTGAATAGCTATATTGGTGGCGGCAAAGACATCCAATCAAAGCCATTCACGGGAGGTCGATATGGTATGCATAATGTTGTGGTTTATACATAGTGTTGTTTGGTAATTTAGGCAGTGTTATACACATCACCGATGACACATTTTCCACCATTTTTCTATGCGATTATTCATTCCTCGTTAAACTGGCAAAGCAATCATGGGTCTTAGCCCGAGCGGACTTTCGCACCAAAAAATCTGGATTTATGACTCGTTAATGTCGATTCGCGACAATAAGACCTACAAGCATCAATTCAAGCCATTGAAGTTATATTCCTGTGTGGCTTCAATTTGTCGGATTCTATAACATCCGACAAGAGTCAGAGAAATCTTTGACCCATGGAAAGTCATAACACAATAAAGGGTGTCCCGCAACAAGATCCTGGTAGTGGCGATTGCGGAGTTTTTATGTTGATGTTTATTATGTATTTAATGTTTGGTCATAAATTTGATTTTGACGCTAGTCATGCGAGAATACTTTAGGAAGAAGATTAAAGTGGATATATTTCATGGCGATATTGGACTATAAGCCATTGTACCCAGTAATAATTTTGATGTATGGATAAATTTTGTGATGGACGTGTCTGATTTCATTACATACTTTTTCATATTACATATCTATAGTATTTTAAAGTTCATTATAAATAAATGCCTAATAAACTTAAGTACAATTTACACTGCCCAAATTCATTATTCGTTGTCTCCCAAATTTTGGCAACAGGTTGCCTGTCGCACCAAATTACGGTGGATCGTGAACTGAAACTTGGTGCGACAGTGACTGTCGCCTTCAAATTTTGGCGACAGTCACTGTCGCTCCAAATTACGATCGCTTTGAATGTAATTTGGTGCGACAGTACTGTCGCTTCAAATTTTGGCGACAGGCTGCCTGTCGCACCAAATTACAGTGCTGGTGAATCTGTATATATACAACATTGCATTCCAACATTTTGTCTATTGACATATTTGACTTCTCACAGGTGGAAATAACGTAAAAATCTTCAAAAATATAATGAAATAAAATTATCTAATACAAGACGGTTCAATAACAATTCATAAAACTTCATTAACAATACAACTAGCTTCGATCGGATGGTACGGGATTTTTACATCGCTTACGGTTATGTCCCAATTCATTGCATCGTCCGCATCTGACAGTCCTCCTATTGACATCCTCACCGGCAGAAGGTATTCTCAGCTCCTTGCGACGACCTGGTTGTCGTGCTTCTATAGGTGGATTAACGTTCATCTCCCGAATTTCAGTGGGAACTTCCCAATCGGCCACATTGCCAACCGGCTCCACAGGTTGTGCATAAGCCCTCAGCAATGCTTCCTTGGTGTAGAAATTAGAACAAAGGCGTATGTAATCCACTCGGACAGTAAGACAAGCAGCAATTGCATGAGCACAAACAAGCTGATCAAGTTGGAATACTCGCAAAGAGCAAGTCTTGTTGTCTATGTCAACTAACCCTTCCTTAATACCACCTCCTAATACTTGGAATCGATGCCTAGACACAGGACGAACAATCATTCTTTCAGCTAAAGTTCTTCTCTCGGTGACTATTTCGTCTGCCCACGTCGTTAGACGAGTACTCATTGATTCAGCCACCATTGTCCGATCATAAAACCATTGCTGCAGTGTTTTTCTGAAGTGATCCACAAGATGAGTTATTGGGAATTTTCGTGGTTCCCTCATAAACGAATTCACACTCTCCGCAATGTTCGTGGTAAGAATACTATATCTCCTACCATCGAACTCAGACCTTGCCCAATTACACGTACCAACATGATTCTCTAAGTAATCAGCCGCGCCCGAATGTAGCATCCACAACCCCTCCAGTTGTTTTTTAAATTCTTCGTGCCCATATGCTTTTGCTGCGTTTATGAAGATAGGCTCAAAGTCATCCCAAACAGCTTTACACATCTTAAACTTTGACTTGACGCGTTGCCTTTTACATGGTAAAAACAAACCCCATGTGTAGCATTCCGAAATACTTTATAAACAGCTCTCTTTATAGCGGTGCATCGGTCGGAGATAATTACTAAGTCTGGTCTATCACCAATCAGTCCATGTAACTTCGTCATAAACCATTCCCAAGCTTCATTGTTTTCCGAATCCACGATCCCAATGGCCAACGGATACAATTGATTGTTCCGGCCCAAACATGTTGCCACAAACATGGTTCCCCGATATACTCCTTTCAGATGAGTGCCATCAACAGCAATAACTGGCCTGATAAACTGCAAGAAACCCTTGATGGAAGATCCAAGAGCTACAAAGTAGTATAAGAAATTACCATTTGTATCCAATTCAAGATGGGTAACTGCACCATCATTTGCTGTGGTCAAAACATGAGAGTACTTTGGAAGCAAGTTGTATGATTCTGCAGGATTCCCTCGAACAATTTCTAGACCAACTTCTCCGCACGATATGCTTGCTGCGGTATGTTAAGTGAACACCGTATTCTTGCCGCATGATATCGCTCGGATGTCATTCGGAGTGTATATCCTTTTCTCTTGAATATATTTGTCCGCGATAAGGTGACCTACAACTCGGCTCCTTTACTTGACGACGACCATCGACAAAACTTCGTTATGACAAGTGTGCACATTGTCGATACGCCTTACCACCCAAGGAACATTTTGCTCATTCGAACATCTCGTTGCTCAAGACGCCATTTACATGATTCGAACAACGGTGGGCCTCAAAAACGTGTGGTTGTAGACCGTGCAATCTTGAAATCAAACTTATCCCTTAAGGCAACCTTCCGCAGATTCTAATATTAACTCATTCTTCTCAACGAAAAGCTTACCCACACTAATATCATCCGAGTGACAATTGATAACAAAATTTGGAGCAACTATATCCGAGGCCAAAATTGGAGCGACGGAGGTTGTGAGAGGTCAATTGTCCTGTCCTTCGAATTCGATGTCATTGCAGGAATAGATCGGTTGTCTCTATTATTGATAGGAATATCATCTTCACGCTCGTCAACATCATTAATCGGAATATTGGAATGACCAACGCCCCTGTCATCAAATTCATTATTGAAGTGAGTGCCCCTCCCCCTCGTACTACAAGACGGTTCTGTAAAGATATTATTGGCTTCTGTGTTCCTAATGTGATTAATCGGATCATAATTGTCACGGAACTCATTATTGTGATATGGAGAGTAACGTTGGTCTAATGACGTCGTTTGTGGTAACACCTCGTGTCCAACATCCGCTAACGTAATGCCATTATCGTCAATGTTGTCATTGAATGGAGAGTAATGTTGTTGCAACGACACCGTCCTTGGGAACACCTCTTCTTCAATACCAGGGACATACATGTTTGCTCGGAAGGAAGTTTCAGTTTCAACTGGTGGCTCAACATCTTGTCTCTGAACTCGAGGAGATTTGGTCACAAATATAGGGACACATCCATAGTTGGCCACATCAGAGGCCATATGTAATACAACCTTCACCATTTCATCATTACATATGTCCATGGGCAGTGAACATGCACGATACAGTGTGTTACTAGACCTTAAAGTTGTTTTCATCGTGATACTATATTCATGAGGATTTATTTCCAACACATCGTACACCCTTGCCAAAAACTGATCAAACAGACAATTTTTCTGAACCAAAAAAGCTGTATTCTTAGCATTCACATACTCCATCGCCATCGACCAAAGTATCCCAACAACCATCATAACACAATTGAAGCACAACATAATCCATTAAGCCACGAAATTAAAAAAACAAATATTATAATTAAAAACTATAAAACATTAAAAAGAGAAGAATATGAAGCACATTTTATATAATATTATTATATTAAATGAAATAATATTTTTAAAATTTTTAAATTGAAATTTTTTTTTGGTGCGACAGCCGTCACTGTCGCAAAAAAATTGGTGCGGACAGAACCCATGCCGCACATAGTTTCGTGCAATAGGTCAGCTCGTCGCAAATAATTTGGGCGGCGGTAGCCTGTCGCACATAGTTGGTGCGACAGCACTGTCGCAAAATATTTGGCGACAGCATGACCGTCGCACCAGAAGACTATTGCAAAGCAACCAACAATGGCGCCAATTACAGAATTGGCACACCAAATCAAACTTCAAATATATTTTTAAGTTAACACACGCCTCATAAACACTTAATTATTACAAAATAAAGCATAAACAAACAATCTAAGAAATATTTTTTGAACTTATGTACAATAGTTCAATTATTTTACCTAGGTTTTGGATTAAACTTGAATTTCGGTGTATTTGGTCGGAAATACTGTTTCTGTTGTTGCTGGCCGTTGCCAAATTCCGTCGTCGATGCTGAGTTCGAAGAGAAAACAACTTACGGTTTCGTTTGGTGATGATACAAAGCAACTTACAATTTCAAATTTTGGAGGAGAGTGTAAACGAGTGTGCAATTTGTCTTAAATAACAAGGGTATTTTGGGACAATACCTATATGGTTGGCTAGTTATGATAGAAAAAATGTTGGAGGGTTAGTTATGAAAATTGTGAAAATTTTATGGTTAGTTTTGTAAATTTCCCCTTTTTTCTCTGCATTTGTTGATTTGTTCGTATATCAGTGATTTGGAATGACAGATATTACTCATCAACTATTACTTATCATACTAAAGGACAATCAAATTAAAGCTTGAAACCATTTTGATAGTTTTACTGTTTTGGCAAATAAATGTATATTCAAAGTTTGTAAGGATAATTAGGTTCAGATTAATTAATATGATATATTATCATAACATAAATTATACTCAATTGAATACAATTTTTTAATATTCTATATTATATATGTTGATAAATTTTATTATAGTTTATGATATTTTTATATGACAAGTATTCATAAAAAATTATGAAAATAAATAATGCTAATTGAAGAAAATAAAAAGATAAGAATAATAATAGTTTACACTATATATTATCATAAGTTATATAGAGATGAGTAATAATGCTAATTATTAAATTTTATTTAGATAAGGATAAAAAGTAATTAATTAAATATAGATATTTTAGAAAATATCTTTTATTGATATCATTCAAATATTTTAAGTTAAGTAAAAAATTAGAAAAATTAGTTTAATAGTTTAATGATTAAAATTTTTCATTAAGTTAAAACAAACAAATTTAATAACTTAACTGATTAAATTAATAATTTAACTTATTAAAATTAAATCAACTTAAAAAAAAAAAGGGCGACACAGTCTCAATCAATAAATAATCCACTTACATTGTTGCCAAAAATTGAAGCTAAAAAATGAACTTGGAGAAGATCTAAAGCTTCGGGCTTGTTCGGTATCATTTCTGAATGGGTATTTTCTAAAAACAAAAATGAAAATGAAAATAGTATTTTACAGTTGCCATTTTTTAAATTTAAGTATGCGTATCATTTCTATATCCTGTATTTTAAAATTAAAAATAAAAATATGCGTTCGGTAGACACAATTAAAAATGATAAAAATAGTGAATACGTGTTTAGTAGTATCATATTCAAAAATAATTTTTACTAAATATTTAAATCATGCTTATAATTAAAAAAATAATTGTTTGACTAATACAATAAATTTTATTTATTTCATCTCCCTTAACTAAACAAATAATTCATTAAACATACCAGAAATAATTTAGCATTAGGATTAATTTTAAAAAATACTTTTACATTGTCAATATTTTTACACTCTAATTTAAGTATATATTACAACATATGATTGAAACAAAATTGTTATCCAATTACGTGATAAATATCATGAATTTCATATGTAATCATGCCATATGGAAGTTGCAGACTTGCAATTCTATCTTTTGTAGCATTCATCTTTACAACATTTGTTGAAGATAAATAGTGGCCTACTAATATCGTTTTCTTCATTGTTAACCATATCTTGTACATGAAAGTTTTAGAACAATCTATTACTTGTATTTTTTCTTCCATATCTTGTTAATGAAAAATTGAAAAATAAATAACATACATCAAATATTAATCAAACTGAAGAATGAAATCCAAAATTAGATACAGCATCTGTAATATATTACAACCGGCTTAAGAAGAGAAATACTTCAGATTCGGCATAAACAATTCACAACAAAAATAACACAAAAAGATCAGACCAAGCAAAAACAAATTGCAACTTGTCCTCTCCAAAAAATCATTATTAGCTATGCTATAAGTTTTTAAAAAAAAATCATGAAACTGCACTTATATTAATCTCATACTCAATATGGTGTGTGCTATCCCCATACTGCACCATATATGGTGCTTGCTCTTTACATAACAAGAGCTAAAAAATAATAAACTGCCTTAATTAAGAGAGTAGAGATGAAAGAATATGTTAATGGCAGCTAAGCTAAGTAGACAGCTGGTGACTGTGGTAATTACTGGATGTTGATGTTGCCACAAAGATAAGAATTCATATCGGATGGAAAAAAAGTACCCCATTTGCTGAAATGATTCCATAGCTGCTAAACACAGCCAAAAAAGGAACAGAGACAGAAAGAGAATCCCACTAATGTATAAACAATAATTAAAATTTGGCTTACTCATGACTATCATCAAAATAAATTAAGAAAAAGTTTTATCATAATCCCATAATTACACATATTCCACTCTTCAAATTTGCACAGCAAAGCTTATGTTTTTTAATTTTTAAATGATGCTGCATGTGTCCAAATCAATCAGCAGCAAAGGCTGGATAATTCCAGTCATAAAAGAATTATGGAATCATTTTGTTATTTGGCTTTATGGTGAAAAAGTTGAGCTAAAATGAAAAGTGGTTATGGAATTTCTTTAACAAAGTACTCATTTTAACTTAAAGCTCATTTCACAGGCATATTTATCAATTATTAATCTCATAGACATGCATTGGGTTACAATAATGGCAAAAATCCCAGATAAAAATTTTGGAGACAAAACGAAAAAATAGAATGATATTTGAAACAAGGACAAGGCCGTCCCAGATAAGGATTCACTGACGATACTGAAGATGAACACTACGCCATAAACAATTCAAAACAAGGGCAAGGCAACAAAAAGCCGAAAAGGGTGAAAATTATTTTGACATGCTACTGTAAGAGTTCTACAAGACAATTGAAAACACAAGTGATAAATGGAAGAAATTTCCCAAAAACCATATCACAAGGAGAATTGTATAACACTGAAACCAAAGGATGAAAATTACTAATCAAAACCGAATGGAATTCTTCAAACATTATGTCACAAACTGAATTCTCAAGCACAAAAACACAAGTACAAGCCTAACATAAAAAGAGAACATAGTCAGAATCCAAATTAGATGAAAACAGTGACGAAGAGAACAAAAGATTTAGAGAGGCAGCAACAGTAACGGAGAGAGAATTCACAAATTTAGCAGCGACAAAGAGAGCAGCGGCAGCGGAGAGAGAGAGCATCAGCAATGGAGAGAGAGCAGCAGCACTGGAGCAATGAGGAAGAGAGAGCAGCAACACCAACGATGGAGAGAAAGAGCGATTAGATCTGTGATAACGGAGACTGAATGACACGATCGATTTTAGGGGAGAGAAGTGAACGGTCATGGGTAAGGTGGATTCTGTATCTTGTGACTTATTTTTAAGTTCATATTTGTAATTTATTGAGAACATGTATAACAGGTTCTTAAATTTATAACTACAAAAAAAAATATGAATTATTTGTTTTACAATTTGTTTCTGGAATTTCGGCAACCTAACGCGTACTAACTTAAATTCATAAAAGGAAAATGAAAACGGGGCCCATAAAACGTTACCGAACGGGCCCTTCTCTTTTGCACGTTAACAATTGGCTTGCTGCTTCCATTGTTCGACATTGCGACGGCACTCACAGTGGGCCACACCGGCAGCCGGCTTGGTCCATCGCCGTGCTCCATAACTAGCGCTTCACCGCGCGCTCGATTCCTGCAACTTGCTTGCGTGCAACTAGTTGAAAGGTACTTGCTCTCTCTAATCTCTGCTGAATTTTTTTTTCTTTTTCTGATTAAATTAAGTCTAAATGCAGTGAAAATGAACAAAAAAAAAAAGATTTAGTTTATTGTTGCGTTTCGATTGATCTTCTATAACAATCAAAATTTTTTTTTATTACTATTAAATTGCCATTAATTTTTTTTTTAAAAATGAACCAATAAAATATTTAGATTGATTGTTAATTTTAGATTGCTTCTGAGTTTAAATGATGAATAACCGAGTTTAAATATTCAGTTGTTACACTATTTGTAAATATTTTCAAATTTACATCAACAGGGCCTTGTAGATTTGGTTTTAATATGTTGATTGTTAATTGTTTATGTTGATGAGGTAGAGTTCAAAGAGGGAAACAGAAATGTTCTAATAAAATCATGTGTGGTGGATTTTGATTAATACTTTTTGCCAATCTTTTGTGTTTTGGATAGTGAATCTGTACTGAAATTGTGGTGTTTTTGCGATAAGAATTTTTTTATTATTAATTCTTATATTTTGGGCTTTTACTAATTATTATATGTAAAAATTGATCATATCTCACTCTTACACAAAATGGACTCGCTCGCAATTTGACACTAATCAATGATTCAAACAGCATTAGTTCACTGCAGGAAAATAGAGATTGATGAGTTTGAAAGAGAGTTGCAGAAATGAACTCCGAACTGAGATTAGTCAACTCAACGACAGGTGCCTTTATTCTGCTGCCAAATGGAACTAAAACCTAAACCCCCATTTACTTAATTTTCTTATAATAGTTATTATTTTAAAATAATTACTATTATTTATATTGTAAAAATAATTAGTTATAAAAAGAATCAGTTAAACATTTGGTGAAATTTATTTTTAAAAGTGTTATGAATTTTTTAAAGCAGTTATATTTATTTGTAAATTTTACTTTTAAACTAAGATAAGAATCTAAATGACTAAAAGAGATATAATATTGAATGTAGATGTCTTCACTAGAAAAGGACTCTCTCTCCCCCCTCTCCTCCCCCCACACATAAAATAACTGATAATTAAAATAAATATTTTTATATTATGAAATTTTTAAAGTAGTCATATGTATTTGTAGAGGTGGCAAAACGGGTTATCGGGTCGTGTTCGTGTCGGATCAACTTCGTGTTGTGTCAAATTTAGGTCGACCCAAACCCGACTCATTTAATAATCGTGTCAAAATATTGAGACCCAAACCTGACATGAAAAAATAATCGAGTTACCCAATAACCCGCTTAATATCTATATATTAAACAAAATTTAAATCAAACATTTATACGCTGTCATTCATACACGCGTACATACTTTATCGATATTATAAAATATACATATATACCAAAATATTACACATTTACACTATTATGAAGTTTTAATTATATATATATATATATATATATATATATATATATAAGATTAAGAGAAAAAAAGTTCAATTATGTTCATATTGGTCTAATCCAAGTTGGCATAAAACTTTTGACAAAAGAAGGCCTGGATACATCTATCTTGGCTATCCTCAGGGATGAGAGGTTTATCTCCTTCGATGATTCCTTACTCAGTAGTATTGAATCTAGTCTCTGTAAAAGACCTATTTCGTTTAGCTGTGATCCAAACATAACAGTTTCTCTTAAAGATAAAAATATTTTGAAAAGCATGATTTTACAGATCAAAACTCATAACTATCATATGATTGAAGGATCTGTTCCAGTTGCATTAATTTTTAAAATATCTTACAAAGCAATGGTCTCTGCGTTTAATACGCAACACAAATTCCAATAAAAAAGAGATGAAACTCTCCTTTTGCAAACTGATCTGTCAAAAGCAAACACTGTTATTCCAAAACCTATTCAATGGAAAGATGTTAATCTTCCTGATGAATGGATTCTTGAAGGAGCCACTGATCCGGTGATTCCAAAACAACTTGAGCCAAATACAGAGTTGCAGAATATGACTCAGTATTCTGATGGTAAAGTCAAATTATCATTTAAGAGAACTATGTCGTCTAGGTTTTCGACGTCTTCTAGATTCTCTGATAAAGACTTAAATTCCAGTATTCCAGAACTGGAAAGAAAATTTTCAAAAATCCCTTCGGTAATAAATCTTCCCTTCCAAAGCCAACCTAGGTTTTCCACATCGGATATACGTAGTTCATCTATACGTTCTGTTGACTACACTTCTAGTATTCCTCATCCCATCTATACAAGTAGTCATCAAGAACAAAATCAAGAAGAGAAGGAACCTTCTCCTCCAACCTCTCTAATATTTTCTACTGTTACGGAAAATGTAATAAATGTTCTTGAAAAAGAATTTGAGCTTGATAAAACCCTCATTCATAAAGATTTTTACTCGGAAAACAATAAAGAAAAAAGAATTTGGTTTTTCAAACATTTCTTAAGCCAAAGAAAACAGATTCAAGAAACCTACTATGAATTTGTAAATCTTCATAAAATCCATATTTTATTTTTTGATTGGTTTGAAATGTATGCTTCTGGAAACAACATTTCCTACCCTTACAAAGAAACAAACCCCATAACTATTAGAAAGAAAATCCCTGAGTGGACTCTTTCTGATAGTGACAGAACCATTGAATCTGAGCATCCTCCTTTTAGGAGTATAACCATAAGTCATGGTGAATCCTCTGTTCAGATTAAAGCTTCTCCTTATAAGATTCATAAAGCCAACAGCACAGAAACGAACTTAGATAACATTATCCAACAGAATAATTTCTGTAATGTTAATCTAAGCACGATAGGAAAGCAGTTGATTAGAATAGAAAGTCAAATACAACAGTCTCCTGTTATTGTTTCTCCTATTATCAAACCCACTGTTCCAAAGACAGAATCCTTGAAAAAGCTTAAAGAACCTATTTTCAAACCTTTTCAGGTTTCGAAACAAAGTCAAAAGCTTGTCCAAGAATCAAAGTTAGACTTTGCTAAAGCCACTAAAGAACAACTTGACAGAATAGAAGCCTCTTCTACTTCTACTTCTAAAGTCCAAATTGCAATAGACACTCCTCAGTCTAGTAAAATTGGTGTCTTAGAACATGATCAATCTTCTATAGCCTCCTCAGATATAGAAGCCTTCAATGAAGAACCTGCTTCTAAAGCCAATAAAATTCATTGGGAGTTAGCACTTCCCTCTGCTCGTTCCCCGCCTGATTTGGCCATAGACAATAGGCCTAGTGCATTAAATCAATCTCGCTTTAATGCATCCTCAGTCTATGAGTGGAATATCGATGGTATGTCTGAATACAATATCCTAGGATTGTTGCAACAGATGACCATGGCAGCCAATGCTTATAAAACCCAAACAGGAACTTCTGATAGAGCCATAACAGAAATCCTGATAGCCGGGTTTACGGGTCAACTTAAAGGTTGGTGGGATCATCTTCTTACCAAGCCACAACAATTGGATATTTTAAATACTATTCAAACAGATGAGGATGGTTCAGCTCTTCTTGACCAATACAGCAGTCCCATCCAAGATGCTGTAGCCACCCTCATTCTTACTATATCTCTTCATTTTATAGGTGACCCTTCTCACCTTAGAGACAAAAACGCTGAGTTACTACATAACTTAAGATGTAGGAAACTTAGTGATTTCTAAGATTACAAAACTACTTTCTTTACCCGACTCTTTCTAAGAGATGATGCAAATCATGTCACTTGGAAAGAAAAGTTCCTTGCGGGATTGCCTACACTTTTGGGTGAAAAGGTTAGGAACTCCATTAAAACCTTATATGAAAACCGTATCCCCTATGATGAACTCACCTATGGTGAATTGGTCAGTTTCGTCAATAAAAAAGGGTTAAAGATCTGTCAAGACTTGAAATTACAAAAACGCCTAAAATGGAAGCTTAGGAAATCTAAGCAAGAATTAGGTGGTTTTTGTAAACAATTTAAGTATGATCCCTTCAAAGCCTCTTCTTCTAAAGATTGTAATGGTAAGTGTTCTTTAAAGACTTACAAAAAACATTACAAATCCAAAAGACATAGGAAATTTCTTTCTGAATCTAGAGAAACATATTATAAAAAGTCTTCAAGACCTTATAAGAGGAAACAATTCTCTAAGAAAAAGGAACAAAAGTCAAATCCAAAGACCCCTTTCAATTATAAAGAAGCCACTTGCTATAAATGTGGAAAGAAAGGCCATACTGCAAAATTTTGCAGGATGAGTAGAAAGCTTCATGAGCTAAATCTCATTGAAGAAGTTCTTTCTAAAGTAGCATCCCTGGTCATAGAATCTTCATCTGACTCTGAGTCCTCTATGACAGGAAACGATGAGCCTCTCCAGGTTGATGAGCTAATTGACTCTGATACCTCTTCCTATGACAGCA
Organism: Luvunga scandens; assembly: GCA_030449905.1. Taxonomy (NCBI): domain Eukaryota; kingdom Viridiplantae; phylum Streptophyta; class Magnoliopsida; order Sapindales; family Rutaceae; genus Luvunga; species Luvunga scandens. The sequence goes on from JASUUG010000059.1 coordinate 28,402, forward strand.
GTGATTCTGATTCAGAATCCTACTTAAAGAAAATTAATGTTTTGACTAAAGAACAAGAAACATTTCTTGAATTAGTCAAACACATTACAGACCCTACTCTTCAAAGAGAGTATTTAGACAAGCTTCTAAAAACTCTCGACCATTCTGATAAAGCCGAGTTTTCTAAAATCCCTGTTGTTAAAAAGCATGCTTATGACCTTACTAAAATTCTTGATAAAAAGAAAACAAAGAAAACAACTCCTTCTATTCAAGATCTTCAAAAAGTGATTAAAGAAATTAAACTTGAAATCAAAGACTTAAAAGAAAAACAAAAGACTGATTCAAAAACTATCCAACTCCTTTTACAGAAACAGTTGGAAGAAAACTCTGATAAAGAATCAAATTCAGATAATGATAACGAATAATAACTTGAAAACATTGAATCAATCCCCAATGATTTTCTTTTTGTCTTAAAGCAAATCACCACAAGAAAATATTTAATTAAAATCACTTTAATATTTTCAAAAGATTTCATGATCGACACCATTGCCCTTTTCGACACTGATGCTGATTTAAATTGTATTAAAGAGGATATCATTCCCAGAAGGTTCCATGAAAAGACAAAAGAAAGACTTTCTGCCGCAAACAATTCAAAACTTAAAGTTACCTCTAAAGTTGATGTCTCAGTACAAAACAATGGTTTTGAATTCAAAACTTCCTTTATTTTGACAAATGATATTCATCATACTGTCATTTTAGGAACTCCTTTCATAAATATTATAACTCCTTATACTGTCAATTATGATATTATATCCTTTAAAGCAAAGAATAAAAAACTTATTTTCCCTTTCATTGAAAAGCCTAAAACAAGAAACCTAAACATTGTTAAAGCCTGTTCAGTTTACCAAAACCAAATCAATGTCTTGCTTAAAACAAAACAAAATGACTTGGTTTGCTTACAAAGAGATCTGAACTTACAAAGAATTGAAAGTCAACTCCAAACTGAATTTTTAAAAAGAAAAATTTCTGATTTTAAAATCTTAATTGAAAAAGAAATATGTGCTGATCTACCATCTGCTTTTTGGAATCGCAAACAACATATGATAGATTTGCCATACGAAAGTTCTTTCGATGAAAAACAAATTCCTACTAAAGCTCGTCCAATCCAAATGAATATGGATTTGGAACAACATTGCAAAAATGAGATTAAGGACTTAGAATCAAAAGGTTTGATTGTTAAGTTTAGATCTCCTTGGTCTTGTGCCGCTTTCTATGTCAATAAAAACTCTGAAATAGAAAGAGGAACTCCAAGACTAGTCATAAACTACAAACCCCTGAATAAAGCTCTAAAATGGATTAGGTATCCGATACCTAATAAGAAAGATTTGCTTCAAAAACTACACTCTGTATTCATATTTTCAAAATTTGATATGAAGTCAGGGTTTTGGCAAATCCAAATTCATCCTAGAGATCGTTACAAGACTGCTTTTATTGTTCTTTTTTGTCAGTATGAATGGACTGTTATGCCATTCGGATTAAAGAATGCACCTTCTGAGTTTCAAAGGGTCATGAATGACATTTATAACCCCTACTCAGAATTTTGCATAGTCTATATTGACGATGTGTTGATTTTCTATCAAACGATTGACCAACATTTCAAGCATTTAAAGACATTTTATTTTGCTACTAGAAAAGCTGGTTTAGTTATTTCTAGTTTTAAAGTCTCTTTATTTCAAACAAAGATCAGGTTTCTTGGTCACTATATTTCCAAAGGAACAATTACCCCTATTGAGAGATCCTTTGCTTTTGCTGATAAATTTCCTGATAAAATTCTAGATAAAACTCAGCTGCAAAAATTTCTTGGTAGTTTAAATTATGTGCTTGACTTCTGTCCTAATATAAATAGAATTTCTAAACCCTTGCATGATAGGTTAAAAAAAAAAACCCATTGCATGGACTGATGAACATACTAAAGCAATTAGAATGATAAAAAATACTGTTAAAGAAATTTCATGTTTGTTCCTAGCAAACCCAGTATTACCCAAGATAGTCGAAACTGATGCATCTGACTTAGGTTATGGTGGAATTTTAAAACAAGTTGATAATGGTAAAGAACATATAGTTCAATATACATCTGCACATTAGAATGAATGTCAGAAAAATTATTTTACTATCAAAAAAGAAATTTTATCCATAGTTTTATGCATATCAAAGTTTCAAAGCGACTTATTAAATAAAAACTTTTTACTTAGAATTGATTGCAAAGCTGCAAAGCATGTTTTGAAAAAGGATGTTCAAAACATTATATCAAAACAGATTTTTGCACGATGGCAAGCTATTTTAAGTATTTTTGATTTTGATATTGAATTTATTAAAGGTGATAAAAATTCTGTTCCAGATTTTCTGACCAGAGAATTTCTCCAAAACAGATAAAATGCCACCACGGCGAAAAGATAAAGGCAAAGGAGTTCTCAAAGACTCTGAGCCTCAAACACCTATTAAAGAATCAAAGCCATCTCCCCCTAAAGAAAAATTGCTGTCTTCAGCAATGGCCATAAAATCATGGATCGACACAGTCGAGGAACAAGAAGCCCAATTTAAAGCCCTGGCCTCACAAGAGCAGGTAAAAGAATGGATGAATTTCATTACAAAATCTCCTGAGCTTATGCTCGCCTTGCAAAGTTTTTCTCAAAGTCATATTTCTCCACAAGAGAAAAATGTTTCTAAAGAAATTTCAAAGACTTCGTCTTCTAAAGAAATAGTTTCCAGTGGAAGTTCAACTTCCAAAATTGTTGTTTCTCAACCAAAGCACTTCCAAAAATTGGATTGGTTTTATAAACCCCATCATCAAAATATTTTTACAATAGAGGATGGATTTTATGATGCTGATCCTTTTCAAACAGTTTCAAAAATTTTTCCAAAGGGCTGGTTTTTCAAACCTTGGGATTTATCAAAACCCCAGTCCTACTATCAAAGTATCTTAGAATTCACTGAGTCAGTTAAATTTAAACATTTCTTTCTTAGTGAAGCCCATAAAGAGCCGGCCTACTGTACGGCCACAATACAAAAGGTTTTTAGCCCAAACCAGTGGGGTGACCAACTCCACAAGTCTAAAGCTTTCCCTCCAAAATTTCAAACAAGTACTAACCATTGCCAGTCCTTTACCTATTGGGACTACCAGCAAGCCTGGTTCAATACTTTCTTTATCCAAAACCCCAAAAGATCCCACTCTTGGTTGTTTTTCTTCAATTCGAAAATAACCGTTCAAAGCCTTCCAAATTGGTTCAAACAGTGGTGGACCTATTTTGGGTCTTACCTAGAAATCCTTACCCCTAATGCCACAAACTGTTTAAAACTTTTCAAAGACCATTACAACCCTACAGAATCAGAAAAAAGGTTTCTTTATTTCCTTTGCTTCTGTACGAATTTCGTTTTACCTTGGGTCTGGATGTGGTATTACAATTACCTAACTCAGGATTCACAATTGGTTCTAAAAAGAGGTTTCACAGTTAAATGGTGGAACAAGTTTAATGAAGAATCAAAGCTGACAGAGTCCATCGTCAGATCTTGGCTTTCCTCAAAAGGCCACATAAAGCCCACTATTGAAGAAACTAAAGCCCAAAGCACTTTTCTAACACAGTGGTCCAAGGCCCAAGCTATGCTAGCAAGTGCAAAGACTGAAGCTGAATACTTCAAGCTTATGGAACAGCTCCTTTCATCAAGATCTGAATCTTGTGTTGCAGCATCCTCTACAGGTGATGATGAAGATCTCTTGGATGACGATGAACCGTTCATTTCCCTTGGAAATGATAACGAAGATGACTGTTTTGGGATTTTCTCCCCAGTAAAGGATAATAAATAAAGTGATGGACAACTGTCCTCCTTCACTCACTATTCCCATCACGGGAAAAAAGCTGTGAGGACACAAGTATCCATTTTTCAAAGATGCTTTTGGCCCTACAAAGACTTTTGACATGATAAAGATAAGAGCCATGTGAAGACAGGACCCACCATCAATGATGCTGTCTCCACTTTTAATAAAGAAGATGCTTTCCCATGTGAAGTCGACACCAACCACGTGAAGAAAACATTATTACTTTTCTATTGTAAAGCTTGTCATAGATGTTGGGTATATAGTTCCCATTAACTCTCAGATTGGGGGCATCCATCTATTCTCTCAATTTTCTCTCTTTCTTTTCCTCTCTGGTTGGAAATCAATCCAGGCATCAAGAAATCCTCTTGATCTTTGATTTTCAAATCTTCTTTCTAAAGATTCAAGCTGAAGACATCGATGTAAGCATTTAATTTTCATATTTAAAGCAAAAATTTGTAATAAAAGCATGTATATTTAAAGTTCTGCAGTTTCTTTTAAAAGCATAGATCTAAGGGTGAATGTTTTGCAGACTGATCCATTATATCAGATCTGCCATAAAACTGATACTTCTCCTCTGAGGTATAGAGACACGATCTCTCCTCGGTTTGTAATCTCTCTTCTCCTCCGCATTGAGCACCATTTACGGAATCCGGATTTGCTTTGTGTATACCTAGCAGCCTACCATAATGCATGTTTAATTCTGTTAAACCTGGTGTTGCCTAAGTTTGCAAAAAAAAAAAAAAATTGATAAAGTACTTAAAGACGGTAACTGTTTTAATATTTGGTATATCAGGAATTGACGACATAAATTCTAAGTGAACCCGAATGGACACTAGTGTGCAGTCGCACTATCGGTAAACAAGCCACGTCTGGATATTAATTAAAATAAATTCATCATTGTAATCACTTCCTTTAAAATTGTTTATTAAAGTCTTTAATTTATTTATTCTCTTTGATTTTCACACACGACCTTCTATATATATATATATATATATATATTATATTGATATTATAAAATATACATGTCTATCAATAGTTTACACATTTATACTATTAAAGCTCTAAATGTATCATAAATTTTATAAACAAAACATTTTGTTTATATTCATCATTTCAAAAAATAGAAATAAAAGAGAAAATTATTTCTAATATTTAAGTTTTGAAGATAAGCGTCTACAAATTATTTTAAAATAGAAAATATAATCGTGTCGTTGATCGGGTAAATGGGTTAAGAACTTTAACCCTAACCCGATACAGGAAAAAATCGTGTCAACCGGACCCGACCCATTTAATAATTGTGTTAAATTCAACGACACATACCCATTTATTAGGTAAGGTCGTTAGGTCGGGTAATCGAATTCGTGTTAAATTTTTGACTCATGTATTTGTAAATTTTATTGTTAAACTAAAATAACAATGTAAATGATTAAAAGAGGTATAATATTAAATGTGGATCTCTTCACTAGAGAAAGACTCTCTCTCTCTCTTTATATATATATATATATTTTTTTTCTTTTATTGCGTGTACATAATAACTGATAATTAAAATAAATATTTTTATATTATTAATTTTTTTATTTCAATATAATTATTAGTAATAATAATAATTTATTTAAATTTAATTATTTTATTTCTTAATTAATAAGAATAATTTGAATTTTATAATATGTGTGAAAATATATGTAGAATTATATTAGGTGTAAAACTAGTTTTTATAATTAAATTTTAAAAAATTACTCCTTCATTTTTTAAAATTACTGTATGGAGTGATTTTATTAAAATTAAATTTTAAAAAAATTTACAAAATACTAAAATTATCTTTAATTTTTTAAAATTATTTTTAAGTCTCTTAAAAATCACTCCAAATGAACCTTAAGCCTGTTTACAAAATCAGTATCTACATTATTTGAGAAATTAATTGTGACACTATTAATGAAAAATCTTGTCTAACCACTGAGGCAGAACTAGGTACAAGCCTACGGTAGCCCGGCTGCCTTGGGAAAAACAAAAAAAAGCGCCCAAAAAATAAAGCATGAGTTGACATGTCAACATGTCTATGTAATTTTTAGATTTGGGCCTCTCAATTTTGTGTACTTTTGGTGTGGCCGACTATATTTTATGATTTCTCTCAATTGTATGTTTTCAGGTAGCACAAATCTATCAGCAAGTCATTGCTCAAAACAACTAGAATTTGCAGTAGAGCTCCCCAACATTCGTTATCAACTTACTCCTCTAACCATGTCCATAACTGAGCTTGAACAAAATGTGGCACTGGCAACACAATCAATTGTAGATCTAGTGACAATTACTACAGCACTACATTGGCTTGACTTGCCTCAATTTTTCAAACAAGTAAAATGGGTACTCAAAGAACCCAATGGAGTAATAGCGGCATGGACCTACATTTTGCCCGAAATCAACGAGTCCGTAGATGCAGTTTTCAAGTCATTTAACTCCGTTGATTATGAGCTATTTCGGGAACCACAACATAAATTGGTGGAGAACAAGTACGTGGGCATTGATTTTCCATTTGAGCCTGTAGATGGGGTGGGTAATACGGGGCCGTTTGATCAGTTTGTTGCAGAGAAGTTGATGGAATGATAAGATTTCTTCACGCTCATAAGGTCAGGTTCAAGCTATCAGACGGCTAAGAACAAGGATTTTGAGCTTTTGATAGACAATATGATGGAGAAGTTTGAGGTTGCTTGGAATGCAGATGGCCAGGGACAAAAGATTGCTCAGTTTCCAGTTTACCTGAGAATTGGAAAAGTAGGAAATTAATAATAGTTTATTTAAGCTTAAATTAATGTATATTGTTGACGTTGAAATTTGGTTGAGTCGATTTGTTGGCTAGTAATCAGACTTCAATGTCAATATTTAAATTTACATATGGTAGAGTGGTTTGCCAATCTCTTGAATTTTTGATATTTTAAATTCTTAATTAATATATATTGTTCACGCTGAAATCTAGTCAAACAGTAAGATCTCAACAGAAGTATTTAAATTTATATATGGGAAAGTAGCTTTCCAATCTCTTGAATCAGCAAGAATCCATGAACTCGAGTAAATTCTCCACGGACATCTGCAATTACTGAAAGCAATAAGAGGAAATAAAATCTAGTCAAGCAACCATACCTCAACACAAATATTTAAATTTATATGTGGGAGAGCAGCTTTCCAATCTCTTGAATTAGCAAGAATTCATGCATTCGAGTAAATTCTCCACGAACATCTGCAATCACAAAAAATAATAAGAGGGAATAAAATTTTTCTGGTGATAGATTTTTGAGTTCATTAGAAAATTAAAGTAGTTTCTGATTTTTTAATGTAATAGAAAAAGAAAGAAAAATCTCAATGTAAAGAGAGTGGAAAATAGAATGTAGTCTGAAGACTAAAAAATTGAACTTACTTATTTTGATTTTCATAATTTTTATAGAAGTTAGAATCCTCTTCTCCATCGACTTGACAAAAGTAAATCACAAGTCGGCCAGTAGCCCCGAACTCCGCTGCAATGAATCACTTCATTTTTATCAATATTTAACTGCACAGGAAGATATCTTGTTGCTTCATTTCATCATCCGCGACGGATTCTCTGTGTCAGTTCCAATTTTATTCAATGCTCCAAAGAGTTCATGATGAATCCTCTGATCCCATTATTAATAAAATTCCTTACAAAAATGAACCACAAAGTAAGACAACTTGGACCAACATTTAGAAGAATTGAAGCACAAACAAAAAAGGCCAGTCCATAACTATTTAATCTTTTAAAATTAAAAGGTTGAAAACGAAAAATTCGGGTCAAAAACTCTTTCTGAGGTTCTCCAAAGTTTCACTTGGCTTCGCCTGATGACTCGTACAAAATTAACCTCTTAATTTTAATGACATAATGTTACAGCCAGCTTTAGTTTTTATTTATTTATTTTTTTTAATGGCCCCCGTCGAACCAAAACCTTGGATTGGTACCTACCCTAATTTTATATTTGTATGCAAATTTTCAGCTAGCTAGGATGTTAAAAAATGTCATAGGCACAGGCACAAGGCCCAGACAACTAGAATTTGCAACAACGCCACCCGACGATAGATATCATCTTACTAGACGGGTTAGGGTCGGTTCTACCAGTTCGGGGTCCTTAGTGATTTTTTTTTTTTGAAGGCCGTTTTACATTAAATAACATGTGCTTACAATAATTAGAATGATAACCCTTATAAAGTTAACTAGTTGAGATGAATATAGTGGTTAGATGTCAAATGATGACAATAAATTTTATAGAGAAGATCATAAGAATTTTCTTTATAGATATGAGAGTAAAAATTATATGCCCCGATTCAATATCTATTAATAAGGCTTTAAATAATGTTGATAGAATTCTAAAGGTTTAAAATCTAACATTAATAATTTTAATAGAGAGTAATTATTTTTGAAAGGGAAAGTATTGGATATTTTATCTTGTAATTATTATCAAAATAAAGTTTCAAAGTGGTAAAATCATTATTATACCATAAAAATCATATTTTTAATAAAAACATTACTTTTTAAGGTAAGATTATTAAATATGAAATTAATTATGAATGAGAGTAATAATAATGAGATGCATAAAAATTAAATTTTTTTTACAGTATAAACATAACTTAAAAAACAATAAAATCTTAAAATAATAATTATTATTGTACTAAAGAATAAATACTCAAAATTATTGTTTTCTTAGATATAGGATCTTAGACAACTTCTTAGTTTGTCTCGTCTTAAAGCCACCGCTAACACCAGCGATGATCAATGTCCATAGATGAGCTTGAACTGAACGTGGCAGCACAATCCACCGTAGATCTAGCGACAATTAATGCTCAAACCATGCACTGGTTCGACTTGCCATATTTCTACAATCAAGTCCCCAGTGGCGTAATAGCTAGGTGGTGCTACACTGCGTAAATTAGTGGACAAGTATATGACAGTCAATTTTCCGTTTGAGCCTGCTGATGGGGCGGATAATACGGAGCCGTTTGATCAGTTTGTTCTAGGACAAATGATGGATTTAGGGATTTATTTTACAAGATTTGAATATAGTACTCAGTTAATTTGTACTCAATTCTTTAAATTTTTTTATTAGATGTGCATGTATAGTAACAACGGTTAAGATTTAGTTAATTTTATATTATTATCTAATAATTACTAATTATATTCTTCTAAAAAATCAACAAAAAATTTAACTTGACACTGAATCTAAATCCTATTTTATGTATTTAAAGTCAAGTTCGGCATATCATAAGGATAAGGGTTTTGAGCTTTTTACTAAAACTGTGATAGAGAATTTTAAATATGCTTGGAATGAAGATGGGCAGAACCAAAAGATCATTCCATTTCCCATTTACTTGAGGATTGGTAAAGTGGGAAATAATATTATTATTTAATTGGAGTATTGTAAAATAGAATAAAGATTGAAGGGTCAAGATATGGATATTAATTTTATTAATATTTTTCCTCACTTCACTTTGATGTTTAATTTTCTTAATTTTCACCAAGATTTGGAGAATAGTCATGAAGACCTTCATGTTTTCAACAAGGGATAGCAAGACTCTCTTTTGACTTTATTAACTCAAAAATTTGACTCTAATGTTTTAAAATAAATACAATTATAATATTAAAATAAATATAACAATATCTATTTTAAGATAATTTCAATATTTAAAAATATTTTAATACTTTACATTCCTATATTGAACTAAATTTTATAATAAATAGAAATATAATATTGAAATAAATATATAAAAATTTGAATATATTCAATATTATATAAAATAATTTTAATATTATTAATAGATGAGATATATTTTATTAATTGTAAAACTTATTTAACCCAAATATTTATTTAAAACTTTTATAATAAATATATTATTACAATAAATATAATAATTTACATTTTAAAAATAGTTTATATATTAAAAAAATATTTTAATTTTATTAGTCTACTAGACAAATTAAACTGATAAAAAATATATTTATATTTATTAAAAAATTTTAAAGTTAATATGTGTAATTACTATCTATTAAAGGATATTATAGTCAAGGGGCCAGGTTTGTGAGCTATTTCTCTAAGCTTTATAGGTAAGTGCCTTTTTCTTTCTAATTTTTCTCTTTTCTCTCTCCTATAAATCTATAAATGGAAACATTATGATCATGATTACTTAATGAGATAGTGGGAGTTGCAACCAAAGGGGTTACAAGTGGGAAGACTAAGGAATGTATCTTATGAACAATTAGATTTATATATTTAAATAAATTCTTGCCTCCTCTTGAATGTTAATTACAAAAGAAAATACCTTATAGAAGACCTTTACTAATAAAAAAAAGGGTTATAGGAAAAATATTAGTAAAGAAAAGTGCATTATTGATGTCTTTGAAATATATAATTCTTGAAGATATGAAATGACTACCTCATTAAGATTTTAGTAGGAAAAATGCTATTGGATAAAAATGGATGGGGCTATTTGAAACCACTAAGCTACTCATTAAACTCACTTTTAAAAATAATTTTTATGATTAAAATACCCCAAAATTAAATTACAACTATGCAAATTAAAATATAGTAAAAAAGAATTTTTTTTTTACTCTTTGAACCCCTTTTTACATTCAAAATAGTTTTGCTAAACCCTAATTATATTTTCATTAAACTTTATTAGACTAGAGGCATGCTTCTTCTTTCAAGCCACATATTTTTGTTAGTTGGGCATATGTGATTGGATTAGGGTAATAAAGTTGGTGGTTATCTCTTTGTTTGCATTTGACAATGGGCAAAAATCAAGGACAATTACTGTTGAAAGCGACAATTCTTATTGATTTGATGGATATTGACTTTATGGAGGAACAATACAATATTGACAATAATTTGAATCATGAGCAGTATGAAATTCTTTAATTTACATTTGATTTTTGGGATATTTTTTCTATTTGAAATTGATAGAGAGATTTTCCAAATGTAGCTTGTAGTTTTAATAACCATATTCTATTATATGCAAGATATGTTTCCATCAGATTTATCAATTTTGATATAGATTGTATAATGTATTACAATAGTGAATTTACAGCTTATGAGGTAACTTTAGTTTATAATTAACTTTGCACTAATTTCTTTATGAAATTTTATTTAACTTATATGTGATTTTTGTCTATCTAGTCATTTAAGAGTAGAGAAGCAATAATTCTATGAACTCATGATGCTAGAAAGGAAAATGGTATAATGGTTGTCTTCAAGAGATCTAAAGTGGATA